>PVJL010006615.1:0-89455 GCA_004026885.1 Lyroderma lyra | reverse complement strand
TCACATTAGGTGGTGAACTTATTATACATCAAGTTGACAATGCACTGTAGAATTGTATGCCTGAAACCTATGTAATCCTTGCTAACAGATGTCACCCCAATAAGTCTAACAATAAAAGTGAATTAAAAAAAAAGAACTGGCTTCTTTTTTTTCTTCTTAAAATTCATACCATATTTACCTAGATAATCATTAATATATTTAAAGTCAGAAGCAATCTGAGAATTAATCTAACCCATTTCCAGGTTAAAAAAATATCTTTCATGGTTAAGTGATATATGGTCACACATTTAGTTAATGCCAGTGCTTTGACTAGAATCAAATATCCTTTATATCTAAATTCAGAGAAGTATTTATAGGAAAATATACACAATTCATCTGTCTACTCTTCTCGCAGGAATCACTCTTAGAAAGAGTTATAGGTATGAAAAAAATTAATTTACATCAGAGAAAAACATGTTTTGATATAATTCACATGGCCTTCTGCCACAGAAAAATGTCAAGATACACACACACACACACACACACACATGCACACACACATATATGGAAAAGTAAAGGAAGTTAGTGGTCTATATCTATATAGATGTAAATGACCTTTATAAACTATAATGGTCTATAATTTTTAGGAAATGAAAATTACACTTATGAATCCTGCCTTTTCATGTGCTAGGACTCTAAAATAGGAATTAGTCCATTTTTTCTGTAAAGGGTAAGATAGTAAATACTTTCAACTTTGTGGGTCATGTGGTCAATCTGCTGTGGTGAGAAAGCAGCCATAAACAATTTATAAATGAATGTGTGTAGCTGTGTTCCAATAAACTTTATTTATAGAAACAGAAGTCAGGCTGTAGTTTTCTAATTCCTACCCTAGACTGATGAATGCAATACTTTGATTGGTCAGTCATTTCTTGAATATTTATTGAGCAACTATTTATGCCAGTAACTGTTCTAGACATTGAAGTTAAAGCAGCAAAGAGAGCAACCTCTGAGTTCCATGAAGCTCAGAATTGGTGATAATAAATTAATAACTTAGTATGTATTATTAATTAATTAATTAATAATTGAATATATGATATTTTGGCAGAGAATAAGCACCAGGAAGAAAAACACAGAATAATAAGGTGATAGAGTTTTAAGAGGGCAAGGAAGGCTTGGTAATTTTAAAAAACAGGGCCATGAAATTCTCTCTAATGAGGTAACATTTGAGCATAAAACTGAACGAGGTAGATGCAGGCACCAGGGTTGACATTTGGAAAGTTGAGTTAGGAGTCCTGAATAGATTAAGATTTGCCTTTCCTTCCACCCTCACATTAATTAGTTCTTTTAATGTCTAATTTAGATGTGTCCTGATATTTGTGCATGGCTGTCATTTGATATAACCATTTATTCATTGTTTTAACTGCCCCTAAACACCTTGGTGAGATGTGGAATCCTGGTTTGGTGCAGAAGGCTATTGAAATAGCCACATCACACCCGCAAGTATTTATGAACTAAGGTGGTAGCACCACATTTTTCCTTCTAAACCAGAGAAACTGTTGGCATCTCAAAACCCCTTGCCAGATAGAACTACCACCTTATATGCTTCAAGTTATTTTCTTTTTAAGTAGAAAACAATCATTGAATGTAATATTCCATAAGTTTAGAGGTTAAGATCACCTAATATCTAAACCAATCAGGATAACAATTATATATAGTACCTTAAAAAGGAAAATTATCTGAAATAAATTTGTAATCTCACTCTGCAGGCTTAAATTTAATATTTTCACAAATCATATGATTGGCAAACTCCATAATAGGAAGAAATCCTTACATTGTACCAATACGTTTATTAAAAATATTTATTGAGTACTTACTACATGCCAGGTACCAAGTGGAAAGTATACAATAGTTAGGAAAATGGTCATAGATCTTGCTCATATGTTCTGGCAGGGCATAACTCCCATGCCCCACTTTTAATCGCCTCACCCCACCTCCTATTCATTTCACTGTTGTGGCACAGTTTTGAACAGGTGTCAACAGTGCCTCACCGTAGATCCAATCAGCCCAGAATTCTACTTTCCATCCCCATATTTTCTCCCCAAGGAATGAGACCCTGTGGGAATCCACTCTGTCTTTATTTGCAAACCAGAAGACAGAAAAATGTCATGAGTTACTCTAGACCAATGAAAATGAAGCTAATGAATAATTGAATTTCCCTTTCATTGTCAGGGCAGACAATCGTGAGACGTATTTCAGAGTTTCTCATAAGTTCAGTGGGACACACACCTGTAATTTTTAGTGACCTTCTTTCCCTCCCTCAGTGTGGTCTCTCAGTATGGAACTCATGGCTCTCTCAGCTTGGAATTTACATGCAAATAATTTATATCCTTATATAATTATAAAGAATATTTTGGAAAGCTATGTGACCATATTGTTGAAGGAGTTCACCAAGTCTAAAGGGTCATGGGAGGGATCTCTGAAGAAATGGTGCCTAAACTGAGATCTGAAGGCGGCATTGTGGTTCACAAGGCAGGTGGGCAACAAAGGCAGCAAGACAGTTCTGGGAGAATGAGAAGCAGCCAGTGTGGCTGAAATGTAGGAAGCGAGTGGCTAAAGAGGGGACCAGGTGTTGCAGGCAGTATGGGCCAATAAAGGATTTTGATTATTCTTACAAGAGCCATCGAGTTCCACTTAAGGCAGTTAAACAAAAGAGCTTTTAACATATTTACTGGGGTTTTGGTTGTTGTTATTTTTGTTTGTTTGTTTGTTTTAAGATCACTATGAACACCTATGTGTACAAAGACAATAACCACAAAATTAAAATAAAAAAAGTTTTAAGACAAAAATCACCAAATCTATTACCAAATACTGGAATTTAAAGTTCTTATTTACTCTGTTTTCCTACCTGTGAAATGACGTTTTCCAAAATGTTTCAATTCTAAGTCAGTTGTTTTAATTTTTTCTACTTCAACTCTTGTAATATGATTCAAAATAATGATTTCTTCATTACATGCATAAACATATAAAATCAAATATTAATTTTCAGTTCTTACCCTTCACAGTCCCTAACAACTTCAGACATTAATTAAGATAGAGCTTTCTTTTTTCAGCTACAGTTTTTGAATGATCCGTGCAGAGTCTTTAGCCTGGTAAATGTTCAATTAATATCAGCTGTTATTAACAAATCGATAATTCTAATTTTAAAATTATTTTCTACCACATTTTAACAAAATTGAAGATAGAAGCTATGCTTGGTCACCATTATCTTTAAGATCCAATATAACCCCTAATACTTACAGGCAAATTTAATGAATGAGTAAATAAGTGAATGAATTCCTGACTACTTGAGTGAGAACAACCTATTTGGACCTTAGTCAAGTTGGCAAGAATTTATTCATTGACTTATTTAATTACTGTCACCCATGGGGTAGCAGCCACATGGCTCAGTCTGCTCCTACCTTAGGCTCTGTGTTTTTGTGTCTTTTTTTTCCCCCAGATGGCTTGTGCCAAAATACCCTGCCTCTCCAAAATGTACAGATGATCAGGACTCTCAACTCAAATGAAATTACAAACTATGGGGGCTCTATTGTGTGTCGCGTCCTGCATGACAGGGGTGGTGGGAAAACGGGAAAGGTGGCTCAAGGTGATGATGATGAAAGATAGCAGCCAAAAGTGTTTCAAGTGGGGCCAAGGCACTCCCGCCTCATGGACTGAAAGAGTCCCGAATCAAGCCACGAATAGCTTTTATTAGTGGGCAAACAAGTGAAACTGGTTTTTCCAGGGTCTGTGAGTGACAGGCCTTGAAACTACTTTTCCTGAAAGTCCCCATTGTGTTCCAGCACCTTTTGTGCCTTCACATACCAGCTCTTAACCCCAGGGGATGGAGTCATTGTTATTACAAAGACATCCATTAGGGGAACTGGCCGATATCATTCCATGGATCTCAATCTGAGATGTACCTGGGAAGCCAGGCAGCCAGGGGGCAAAGGATTAACCTCAGAGAGGGTGAGGTTAGGTACCTCACCTCTGCAGAGCCCAAGCTCTCTCCTGATGGCCCCTGTGCAACTGTGCCTGTCTTAGGTTGTTCCTTCCTTGAGGAATCTTACCCGTCATTGACTAACCAGCCATCCTCTGGGGCCACACAAGATGATGTGAGGTGTGCAAGCGAGGGGGGAACAGTACCCCTGAGAGAGGCAGTTTTGTCTCCTAGATATTCTATGTCCCCGTGGCCTCCACATTAGCTCCTGCCTTAGGATGGCATGGGAATGCGTGGGTGGGGACAGACAGATTGGCAGTTGTAAGGCAACAATTATCTTATGAATTAAAATGCCCATATTTTGAACCTGTGTATGTATTAAACCAAAAAAAAAAGATTAGTATGCCAGATTAAATATAGACCAGACATTGTATTTGATTCCATATTAAAAATCACCTTTTCTTAATATGATGCTTTTCAAAAAATATGTAATAATTATTTTCAAAGTTGTATATAATATGATGTGTCTTACACTTGCATAATATTAACAGTAATTCAAAGTAAGAATTCAGAATATTTATTTTATAATCAAATCACCAATTCACTTTCTTGAAGATGTTTCCCAGATCTCTATCTAGTTCTGCACTCTAGTCCAATATGCCCAGTTGTTTACTAATGTTTCTGTTTGATTAATTCTGCTTTGAGCAATGTCAATATTCCTAGAGGAGGTGTATACTTCTATCTCCTACTGTCAAAGGCTGAAAAATATCCAAACATTTGTCCACTACTTTATCATCTACAAAGTGCTTCCTATTTGATCCTCACAATAATTCTGTAAGGTAACATATTGTTGATTAGATAAGGAAATTAAGATGAGGAAAATGAAAGTTTTAGTGAGTTCCTTGAGGTAACATAGATAATGTAGAATTGGGGAATAAACAAGGTCTTTGATTTGCAAATTTTTTTGCACTACATCTCCCATCCCTTGTTGTATTCAAAGAAGATCCCAAGTGGTCACATTTACCCAGCAACCTCTCTCTACTCACCATTTCCCAAGCACATCATATAAATCCACTTTTCTATATCACTGGTTAAAAAGTTCCCTACTTTAGATTTAAAGTCCTGGTTTGATAAATATTATAATGAAAATACATGAAAGACTTGTGAACACCGGGAATAAAAAAGGTATTCTCTATAGACCTATATGTGGGGACAAGAGTAATTCAGGGATGTTCACTTTTAGTCTTGAGGCGTGTGTGAGTGGGCTCAATAGCTCTTAAGTATTATTTTTGAAGAAGAGATTAAATTCCACTGTAGAGGCTTGCTACAGAGCAGAGTGCCTCATATCTTAGAAGAATGTGCCAGCCCTTGCTCCACCTCTTTCTCTCTCTCTTTTTTTAAAATTTGGAGTGATGTGTAGAGTGAACCCAAACAAATATACTTATCAAGATTTCTGAGTTCATTATAACAAAATCAGGATCTCTATTTTATTTCTTGATCTCCTTATATTATGCCTTGCTTCTCAGTGACAGAGAATTGCATGTCTACGTCTTAGACTTCCACGTGACTGAAGCATATGTCTTCTGCCATGGTTTTTGTGCACACGTGCAAAACTCCTACTAAGGAAAGAACCTGTAGTCTGGAGATCCTACCTACTTCTTAACAAATTCTTAACCAAGGAGAGTCTCAATCTGCTCCCCACATTACCTAATGACTGTATGTTTCCTTTAATAATAGGTTAATCTTTCATTCATCGATATCTAAGCCTGATTGACTCACAAATTTATCACTTTTTATTGAATCTGCCACTACCATGCCTGTCTTTGAAGATTAGGCTTCCCCACAATAAACTGCAGGCATTATACTGAATTATATCTGAACCTCCTGTGTGGCTTTCTCTTTTACCCTGACTTCTAAAAAGAATGATTTAGAAATTTGACATCATCCTCCCACACATGAGTAAGTCATATTAGAAGAGTCCTTGAAACCTATGTAATCCTTGCTAACAGATGTCACCCCAATAAGTCTAACAATAAAAATGAATTAAAAAAATAAAACATAGAAATGCATAAAACATATCAGTGGAGTTTGTTTAAAAAGCACATTTTTGGACATTGCACCTAGATTTTGATTAGGGCTGGGAGGTGGATTGATAATCTGCATTTTTAGTTAAATACCCCAAATTACTTCAATGGAAGTGTTTTGAGGAACACGATTTGAATAACACGAATGTAGTGTTTAGTTTATTTAGTTACAGAATTTTTCAATAAACTGATTAATGGGATAGCAGTCTCTTTGTAAAATATGTGTTTCTGTTAAGCATAGCTCCTCACGGGGGGAATACAGCAAAACATGGACTTCAACATGCTATTATAAGATTTTTTAAATGTCATAAATTTTCTTGGTAAGGTTTTACTCATAAATTACAACTAGAAAATCTATATTTTGTTCTTTAATATAAACATGTAATGGGTATTTGTCATGCTCCTAGTGCTACCGGGCTGCAGTTTGGCTGCCTGCCACTCATAAGCCAATAATTGAGAGAAAATGTTGGTGGAAAGAAAAGCAGGTCTATTCAAAATTCCACCATTTGGGGAGGAGGGCAGACTCTTATTCACAGGCCATCTCCTCAATCAAGAAAAGTTAGAACAAAAGAAAAGAAGTCACCCCTATAAGTTTAAGAATAACAAAAATAAAGAAAAAAACAAAACCAAACAAAACACAAAGAAGGCGGGGAAGGTGGTCTTGGACAAGAAGTTTGAGGAGGGAAATCTGGTTGTTGAGGAAACCTGTGTCCACATCCAGTCACTTTCAGCCAGCATAAACGGATTGATTAGGTAGCCTGTGATCTTGAGGAATCAAATCATTGAGGCTAGTTGTCCTGTATATTATAGCAAGGCAGGCATTTAGTCTTGAGTAAATAGTTATTGAAACTGGTATGCATATGGTGGTTAAAACTGGCAGGAAGGAAAGGGAGGAAAAAAAAACCAGTTTTAAACTGTTTTAAGCTAGATTACATTGTAAAACAGAAATAAACTTAGAGTGTTAAATCCTAAAAATGAAAATATAGTGTTAGTCTTATGCTGGTATATGTCAGACACTGTGATAGATTCTCAACAACTAGAAAGATGATATTAAAAGTGTTTATTTTGTCCAGACCCTTAAAGTAATACAATGCAAAATTTCAGTCAAAATAAAGAAAAATAGAGGAGAACAAATATATGTATATCATTCCTGATTTTTTTAAAACTATAAAGGTAATTGATAAAATCTTCCATTTAAAAGCAGCTTCAAGCTATTTAAAAATATAATTAAAATTAGTAAGTAAGAGAATTGCTGTCTTCATTCTCTTTCAGAGATACCCACTTCCCTAAAAGAAGCATTTTATTTTAAACGTGGGAATAGAAAAACCTGAATATAGTTTAATCTTTACAAGTTCTTTTAACAATTTGACATCTATATTTAATCTCCTTCCTTAGTCATTGTGAGTTATTTGAGTTCCTTGACATTCTCTCAAATAGAAAATGGTTGTTATTAAATCTTAATTTTTCTCACTTTTATTCAGTGGAAGGACATTTTCCAAGTGATAGATGTTTGACTATTTAGATCTGAACACTATACAAGTAGCCTTGGTGAGTGCATCTCTTCTACAAGAACTCCCAAACTTTGCAACATACACTATGAGGAAACAAATCCTGTGATGAATATGACCATGATTGTGCATAATTCTTAACAGATTATGAATGTGCAATAACTGCAATGATTTGTCACTCATAAAATGTAAAAGTGATTTCCAAAGCAACAGAAAGTTTAAAGAGATTACTGCCAGCACAAGGCAACTTTACAATGGTCTGATTATTTTGATATTACCCAGAAAAGCAATCTAGGTAATTCAGTTAAATGTAAATGAACATTTACAATCACATACCAAAGTTATAAAGCTGCACCCAAGCTCTGGTTGCAGAAGAAACGTCAGGCCTGTGACCAAGAAGTGGACATTGCAGCTCGTGTGCTCTGGACAAGAAAGATTCTGTCACTTTTTGTTTTTTGTTCTTATGTGTGAAAGGTGGATTAACATTGCACATTTTACATTATTCAAAACTTCCAGTTTATATCTAAGAATCACTATTTTTTTGACCACATCAAAATAGTTGAATTTGATTTGTCAGGTTAATTTTCTCAGGAACAAAGTTTAGTGGTGTGGTGAAAGTCTTCCTCAAAAAAATATGTTGAAATCCTAAACCCTGGTACCTGTGAAGGCGACCTTATTTGGAAATAGGGTCTTTGAAGATGTAATCAAATTAAAATGAGGTCACATAGAATTAGAATGGGTCCTACATCCAATGACAGGTGTCCTTATAAGAAGGTTATGTGAAGACTCAGACATACATAAAAGAGAGATGGCCACATGAATATGGAGGCAGATTGAAGTGATGCAGCTACAAACCAAGGAATGCTGAGGGTTGTTAGCAATCAACTGAAGCTAGGAAGATGCAAAAAGGGATCCTTGCCTAGAGCCTGCAGAGGGAGCATCTCCTGCCAAACTTCTGGCCCCTAGAATTGTGAGACAATACATTTCTGTTGTTTTCAGCCACCCAGTGTGTGATCACTGGTGACAGTAACCCTAGGAAATGAATACAAGTGGTTTTTCCTTTTACTTTACTAAAGTATCATATATTTAACAGACAGCATCATGACCCTATTGAGATGCAAATACAGACAGTAAACTAGACTTTTTATTTACTGTCAGAAGAACTTGATTCAACATTTTATGCTCAAAGCAATTAAATTCAAATTCACGCCTCAACAGTGTGGTAACTTAACCACACATCTTAGACCTTTAATTTAAATGATAAATGTTAAATACATGGACTCATTATTTTCAATAGAAATATAACCTTATTGTAACTCAAGAATCTATATGACTTCCTGACTACAAAGGACTAAATCTTAATTTTCAATACACCTTTAGTTCTGAAAACTCTCTAATTATACTACATAATTAA
Source organism: Lyroderma lyra (assembly GCA_004026885.1). Taxonomy (NCBI): domain Eukaryota; kingdom Metazoa; phylum Chordata; class Mammalia; order Chiroptera; family Megadermatidae; genus Lyroderma; species Lyroderma lyra. The sequence goes on along the minus strand of PVJL010006615.1, from coordinate 80,494 downwards.
TTATTATACTACCAATGGAATTTGATTAACTGTAAAAATAAATTCATTATTTATCATAATCATTATCATTACTCATATGCTTAATGTCAGGATATTTTAACTACTCATTTTACTAACAAATTATCAGGATTTATAGTACATTTTTCTTTTCAGATAAGTCTCTAAATTTTTTTAAAAGGGTCAGAGCATAATCAGTTATTAATTCCATACTTATTTTAGCTTTATGAACCTTAGAGAAAGGAGAATAATGTTTAAATTTTATTTCATTTCAATTCACTACATAGATTAATAATAAAAATCAATTTAAATAGTCATTAAAGATATTCTCAACACTTACATTATTTTTTAAAAAATAAGTAAAAACTATAAATTCTTGAGGTTAGTTATCATTAACTATGAAAAAAATTTACTTTTTTATTAAAAGTTAAAACTTAAGGTAATTATCTCAACAGAATATTATAACTCTTTTCTAAAAGAACAGAAATAGACCTAGTGAGGAATGACAATGGCACCCTACAAAGACAAGGACATTAAAATTGCCAAAGAGGTAAATAATTTTTCAAAGTACTCATGAGAAACATTAATGATGCAAAATAATCATAGAAGGAATCAATTATTTTATAAGTAACTGAGAGTTAGGATCACCTCATAGATAAAGGAGAAATATGAAACATATGTATGCATCCAGGTTTAAGGAGGATTTTATCTTAGGATAATAAAACAATTAATAGGGTAAGTGCCTTATCTTATAACATTGTTTTTATAGAAAAACACTACATTGTGACCAAAAAATGTTTAAACAAACTTTTTGAAAAGATGAAAGAAAATTGAACATTCATAAATAATAAAAATAAAGACTAAATTAAAAGAACCATTACTATGAAGAAAATTAGATATTCACAAAATATGCTGAGAAAAAACATGAAAATTTTAAAGGTTAAAATTAATGCATAAAGATAATTAAGAAAACACTGGATTAATGATTGATGATAGGAGAAAACCACCCTGAAATCAGTCACACCCACCAACTTGATCTTTTCTTTGTTAGAGTTTGGGAGACAGTGTGGATGGACATTGTACATCTGAATTTTGGCAAGGTATTTATCAAATACTCCTGAACAAGTGGAGACTCATGTCTTGAATACTAACATAATTATGTAAATTAGTTGTTATCCAACTGGGGCCTAAAGTTACTAATAAAATTAGATAACCTGTATACTGTCACTTTAGCTTTATCCACTTCAACATTTTTCCAAAGGTTTGGATGCCTATATATTACAAAATATATAATTTTAAAAATTAAGATTACTCAAAGATAGAAGTATCAGAAAATATCTTAAGGGGTCAAATGTGGAACCACAGGACATTTCTTACCTGTGTGTTCTAAAAGCTAATAGCCATAGTCCTTTATGGTGAGAGATTTACATAAGCTATTTAAATTGATACATTTATATGAGCCACTAAGCAGCTAATGGATTTTTGGACTGCACGAATAGAAAACTGCATCTAAAATATATGTTAGTGATTGCCTCCACACTACGCCAAATATACCATTTTATATTTTAGTACCCAATGAACAGCCTAAAGTGTTTCCCTCAGATTGACTAAACATTAGACAGGCTTCTTTCTGACTATAGGCTTCTGACCTCTCTCTTTTTAAGAATATTTACTTTGGAAACTTTCAATTGTAAAATCTTTCTCTGCTTATTGAAGATGTGAAACTTCTCATAGCCTCTTGCCAGTTTTATAATCCAGGAATGTCTTTCCCCAGGACAGGAGAGCCATCACTTTAAGTGTAATCATCAAGAAAGATAATTTCCCTACGTGGGACAATAAGAGTCTAACTTCAATAAGCACCAATAAGCAAACACAGGTGACATAATTACATGGACCAGCCTCCTTCTAATGTCCTCCAGTACTTTTCCACTAGCTCATCCCAGTGCTTAAAGCTCTTCTGCCTTTTGCTAAGGTGGAGGTGAGTTCAATACATCTCTCTTATTGCAATAGTATTAACTAAAGTCTTTCTTGCTAGTTTAATTTGTCTAGTGCAATTCTTTCCCCCCTTTGGTAAAATGTCTAAAAACTACAAAAAATCTATAATCAAACTTATACAAATTCAGAAAACAGACAGAAAAGTAATGGAGAAGCTAAAACTGAATGCAGCATGGAAGGGAATGAATGTCTCTACCTTTCACCAGCCCGTTAGTGTTAGTGTAGACTGAGGAAGTCCAGTCTTATCAGATCAGATTGGACCTGTCCTGAAACAATTTCTCATCCTCCAGTTACAGAGATCTAGAACTGTTATCTTGACCACGGTTTCCAGATTTTCCAGAATGTTCCTTGAGAAACCAGATACTAAAGCTGCAGCCTTCTTCCCTAATCCATTGATTTCTTCTTTAAACAAGGTCCATTTCCCTTGTTTTTTAAATTCTGTGCTTTATTTGGAAATCAGATCCTGCCTTTGTACAAAGTCTGTGTCTTGCTGCTCCCCCATCACAGAGAAAGTCATTTCCAATTTCTCTTTGGAAGACTATTTACTACTGACTAATCATTTAGAACCAAAATACTGTAAGCATGCCTCATACTCAGTATTACTTTGGCCTAAATTTTTACTATTGTACCTCATTCCTCAGATTAGATTGTGTGTCAGAGACTGATAGCTGTGTTGCCTCTCCATCAAAGTTGTTTTTCTTTTCATGCTAGGTTATATATTCCAACCCCTCTTGCAGTTTGGTGTGGCTTAGTATCTAGCTCCTGCTAATGGAATGTGAGTGAAAGAAAGGATGTGTACGCCATGGCTTTTAATACACGAGAGACATTTGTATATTAGTTTGTATGTTATGGGTGAGGCGGATAAATTCTGTTTTAGTTCATGGGCCATGGAATCATGAAGAACTACTTCTGGACTCAATAAAGAAGACTCTGGATGACTTTGAGATTCTGGAGTTTGACATGAATATAGCAAATAGAGAGGACTTGGGGTTGTCTCCTTCATAAAAGGATGTGAGTGTCTTGTATGTGTGATGAAGGAAGGAAATGGATAATTAGTGGGTAGTATGGCGTATAGCTAACTATTCACCAAAAAGAGTTTCTTCCTCTTTGTCAGCACATATCTATGATTATCTTCCAGCCTCCCTTGCAATATATGTGGCCATGCAATATATTCTCATGAACGGAAAGTAAATTAAAATGATGCATGTTATTTCAAGTTTTTAAGACATTGAAGGGCCCCTTTGATGCCCTTCACTTGCTCACTGACTTAAATAAAAATGGCAAGACTAAACTGAAACACTTATTGAATGTGGCTGAGTCTCCTTCAGCCTCGGTCCCTAAAAGACTGTGTGAAGGAGAAATGATCCATCAATTTGTTTACCTGCCCAGGACTATTAAAAGGGAAATGAACTTCTATTTTACCTAAATCTTTATGTGTTTGAGAATCTCTGTTAGAGCAGTTAGTATTTCCCCAGTTGTACTCATCTGGGGGCAATTTTGTCTCCCAGGGGATATTCCACAACACTTGCAGACAGTTTTGGTTGTGATAAATGGAGGGGGAAGGAGAATATTATTGGTATCTAGTGGGTAGAAGTAAAGGATGCTAAATATCCTACTGTGCACAGGACAGGCCTACCTCAGTGAAGAACTTTCCTGTCCAAAATATCAATAGAGCTAAGGTCTTTACTAATTAATATAAATTATTGCTTCATGGGTTAATTTAATCTGTATTCAGTCCAAGTGTGCCATACCCATTTGGATAAATTACTCAGACAACAGCATTTGCAAGGTGTCTTATTGTGGACATCTGTGTATCCCTGAAGATTATTCAAACTGTGGTATATATAATGTTTAAATGACATAAATCTAATTTTAAGTAGATATTGTATGTTAGGGTTGGCACACATGGAATTACATTTACAAGGCAAGAAAATACACTAGAATTATGGAGAAGGTGTTGAATATTCATTGACATTAGAATAAGAGTAGAAAATTAACATTTTATTGTCTTCAGTTAAATTACTGAAACATTTAATATAATTTAACAGATTAAATATACATTTATAGTTCTCCAGTGTCAATTTGAAAGATTTTTTTTAAAGGCAACAGAAGTTTTTTGACATAATTCTTAACAGGGATCAAAGGGGCAAGAGTGGGAGAGGAGGAGGGGAAGCTAAATATAAGGTGATGGAAAGAGAAGTCACATTAGGTGGTGAACTTATTATACAACAAGTTGACAATGCACTGTAGGATTGTATGCCTGAAACCTATGTAATCCTTGCTAACAGATGTCACCCCAGTAAGTCTAACAATAAAAATGAATTTAAAAAAAGATGGGGGAATAGTACAGAGAAAGCATGAGGCTAATATATCTGAGTTGGTGGAGTGTTTTTACTTTCAGCTCTATTGAGCTATAATTGACACATGTAATAATACTGTGTAAGTTTAAGGAGTACAATGCATTGACTTAATATATTTATATGTTACAAAATTCTTCCCATTGCCTCCACCTTTCAACCCCTTGTAGCTACCACTATACTTCTGTTTCTCTGAGATGACTTTTTTTAGATTCCACATATGAGTGAAATCATACAGCATTTGTTTATTTTTTGTCTGACTTATTTCACTTAGCATAATGTCCTCAAGGTTTATCCAACTGTTACAAACAGCAGGATTCACTTCTTTCTCATGGTTGAATTATATTAAATTATGCATATGTGTATCTACCTTCTTTATCTAAGGGAGCTGAATTTAACACAATGACTCAGCATAGAAAGAAGGAGCTCAAAATGTGGACAGAAGAGTTTGTTAATGGTAGGCCAAAATGAATTTGGAATTTTTAGGTTCCATTTGATTTAGGTTCATTTTAGTGGTGACAATAATTGAGCACCAAAGACTCTCGATTTTATTATAAACTTTGACCCTACACAAATGATGTAAGATGATATAGGAGAGGTAAATTTTGAAATTGTGGTGGGAAGTAGAATCAAGTTTCACTTTCTTATTACACTACGATGAAATGGGGAGGTCCTGGGCAGAATTTGAACAGTTCCTAGTCTGGATAAGGAATGCACTATAATATCACTCCTCATTCTGGAGAGGGAGAGAAAAGTTGTGCAGAGCCCCCTTTTTTTTAAACAGTTTTTTCTCCTTGGGAGTTGAAATAGACTTTGTGAACGAAAGGATCTAGTAAAGTAATAATCTTTAAATTTATTTCAATTATGAGAATTGTAAGGTTATTTTAATAGTTATTTTGTATTCTTCATAAATAGTAATACAAAGTTTCTTTCTAAGAGGGGGAAAAATCAAATGATATTATAGGAAAATTTGATGAGATACAAAATTAGATTATAATATTTATTTTTTATTTTAATCACTTTTTAATTATATAAAGCATTATGATAAAGTAAAACTTCCAACACACTGGAAAGTTTTTTTTTTAATGTATACGTTACACAATCACACTTTTAACACTTCTTTAGAATTCTGGTGAACAGACTGCCTATTAAATTACCCACCCTCTCTTTTAGCACATTTAAACTATAATAGCCATTGGACATAGACACATAAAAAATTATTTTACTTAACCGAATTAAGTGAAGTGAAATAGTTACTTTCAAAAGGATGCATGTAAGTGCATGTGGGAGTAAACTGAAGTATTAGGAAGAGGTGGGTGCAGAAAATGATGGATATATGTTGTCTGCTATAAAAGTCTAAAATAATAGAAAAGTCACACCTAAGTATTTGGATTTTTCTGGTCAGATAATAGTAATAACAAGTACTTTACAACATCTGCATATTATGAAACTCAACTAATTAAGTAATTCTCTAATTTTTTCATGTCAAATGAGACATTTGATAGCCTTCAATGGAATGGAAATAAAATTATACATACTATTTCCAGGGTTAAAGCATGGGGGTGCATGAACATACTCATATATGTTTAAAGGCAGCAGATAACTTGATTTTTTTAGTCACTACATGAGAAACCATTTGTGAACCTGGTAGATCAGACCCCATCACCCTGAGATCCTAAGATTTGACTTTGGATTGTTTATCTTGAAGAGAAAAATGTGTCTCCTCTGTGAAAAAGAAGGCTGTAAGGATAAGTGGTACCAGAGGAACAGATACTCACCTGTTTCCCAGCCTTACCTGCAGTTGTATGTGGCCATGTAACTTTGTCCTCACTAATAGAATCTGATTTAAAGACCTGTGTACACTCAAGGGCAAGGTTTTTAACAAAAGAATGTGACTTCTTCATATTCTTTTGTCCTCCTCAGCTTTGCTTTGACGTTTGCATATTAGAATGTATCTATGGATTTATTGGATGGTTCAATAATGGAAAGAAAAGAACTTCTTTCACTGTTCTTTCCATTTCTCAGTTCAACTAATTCTCAGTTCAACTAACTTCTCAGGAAGAAGCTGGTTTAGAAGAAAATGTAATAAAACTAAGAGGCAGAAAGTATTTTAGAGAATGATGGGAACTACATTTGATTAAATTCTAGAAATGTTCTTATAAATATACACCATCATACTAATAATATTTTAAGAACATATTATAATTTCAAAAATATTAAGGGTAGAATGAGAAGTATTTATCATTATTTTTCAAGAATCTCATGGCTTGCCTCATCACCATAGTAATAGATATTAAGCCACATGAAGGAAAAGCTACAATATGCAACTACATCATTATAAATATAAATATTTTTTGTGTGCTATCTTATTTTAAAGTATCAATTCACATCTACTTGGGATAACTCATGAAGACTGCAGTGTTCAGAGGAACAACAAAAAATGCTCAAAAGTAGCATAAGCTTAATGCATTGTGATAATGATACAGTTTGCCTAAATGCTTTCTATACGTTTGTTTAGATCTCACTTATATGTGGAATATAAATAACTAAATAAACAAACAAATAAAACAGAAACAGACTCATAGAGGTTGGAAACAAGTGGATGGTTGCCAGATGGGAGGGGTTTGGGGGCAGAGTGAAAAAGGTAAAAAAAAGACATACAAATTGGTAGTTATAAAGTAGTCATGGACATATAAAACATAAAAAATATAGTCAATAATATGGTAATAACTATATACAGTGCCAGGTGGGTACTAGACCGGTCAGAAAGATCACTTGTAAATTGCATAAATATCTAACCACTATGCTGTACATCTAAAACTGATAGAAAGTAAAATTGAATGTCAACTGTAATTGAAAAATTTCGAAAAGGGGAAGGGGAATTAGCGATTCAAATTTTCAGGTATAAAAAAAATTAGTCATGGGGAGGTAATGTACAACATAGGGATTATAGTCAATAACATTGTGATAGCATGCTATGGTGTCAGATGGTTTCTGGATTTTTCAATGGTGATCACATCCTTAGGTATAGAAATGTTAAATAACTACATTCTATGTCAATAACAAATTCTATGCTAGCTATATTTTAATTAAAATCTTTAAAAATAAATAAAATAATAGACATCAATAATGCATGGACTACACATTTAATTTGCTTTGCAGAAGTAAACGAACATGCCTGCACTTTTTTCGGGGGGCGGTAGTTCCCTGGCTGGGAATTGAACCCAGGCCATGGCATTGAGACTGCCAAAGCCTAGCCACTACACCATCAGGGAACCCCCTAAACCACCAGGGAACACCCCCACACACTTTTTATATAGAGTCTCAAACTTGGGAAAAATACTTGCTATTTTTTTAGTATATTTGATAAATCTGTGCCAGTATTCTAGTCTTTATGCCACATGAATGGAATTCTGGTTTTTCTTCCATTTAAGTACACCACTTTGGGGATATCACAGTAGCTTCATCACTCAATTTTCTCATCTGAAAAATGAAGACTATAATTCTTAGTCATTTTATAGGGCTGATGTGCAACTAAAAGGAGATCATGTATTTGTAAAAGTTCTTTTTTAAACAACAAATTTGTATAGAAAGAGTAAAAAGCATTTACTTAAACATATCCTATGCACTATGCAGACTGGGACTCTAAACTGTAGTAAAGAGTGGCCCATCATTATATTATGTAGTCAATCAATATTAAACTCTCTGAAACATTTTTAGAAGGCGTCATTTTTTATTCTTTTATATTACATGAATTCTATTATTCTCAATCAGCAAGTATTGGTTGGGCAGTTGAAATGCATAGTTTAAAAATAATACATGTCTTTAAATTACAAAAGAAATGCACACTACAAAAACTAGCACTCTGGCTAGCAGTGTACTTACCTTTCTCACTCCACTTATCTGCTTATGTATCAGCCTATCTGCTTAACTACTTCCCACTTCTCTTTATGTCCCATCATATATTGTATAAGACACAGATTGTTAGCTGTATTCTCTGCTCAATTCTATGATTTTAGTAATAAACAATTACCTTATCTAGATTCCCTCATAGGACATAACGGTGTATTTCTGTTTAAGATTTTCTCAGATGTTTTTATACATATATAAGTAAAGTAAAAATGCTTAACAAAGTCTTATCTAAAATAACCTATCATTAAAAATAATTATCAATTGAGCAAATATAAAAATAAAAGTATAATTCTCAAAACTGAAAATTAAAAAAAATATTACAAAGATTGTCAGACTAAGGTGACCCTGAAATTGAAAGTTGAATGACTAACACCTTTGAATGTTAGAAGAAATTATTAATGTGATTCCCTTTTAGATTTGAAGTTAAAACTGTAATAGTCTCATTTAGATCTAAGGCTGTAAACTGGAGTCATACGAGTCTAGGCTAGTTCTTTTACACAGTTCTGCAACAATTTTTTTTAAAACATCTTAATTCTGTGAAAGTAAACCTTGCCTTAGAGGCCTTAGAATGCAAATTCAGCAGCTCAGTAATGAAGGTTTCTTCTCTTGCTGATTCCTGTTAAAGTGTTCCCTGGGTATCATTTCAGTTAGGGTAAGTTCAATGAACCAGTGTCTTTTGCAACTTGTTGTGGTAAAATGAAACTGATTAACTCAGTGAGCTTTAAAAATGCCTAGTACAGCTGGCTGATTAGTCTTGTCTATTTTCTGTTTGCTACACAGCTTTGTTTGTCTAAATGTCTTGCAAAGTTTTCATTGGCACGAAAAGGAAAATCAACATATTTTACTATGTTTTATAAATGCTGATTTAAAAAACAAAATAAGAAAATAAATTCTTATATATAAAATTAATTCTATAGTAGCCAAATTAAGAAAATAATTTCAACATATTACATAATATTTATTTTGTATATGCTATGCATATTGAGTAACTGTATAAATATTCATATATACTATGCTACTATTAATATGAAGTATCAATAATCCACACATGTAGACTCAAAGTTGACCTGTAAGGAAACACTTTCTACCTTATCTAAGGGTTGTATTTTTTAACTTGTTCATATACATGTTATGGTTTATTCAATGAAAGGAGAGTCAAAGGAGGCCTAGATGTTAATCAGAAACCCACAGCACTGGAACCCAAATAGGAAGCACAAAACTATATTGCCTAATGACTACGTCTGGCAGATTCAGAAACTATTAGCTTTGTGTGTAGAATGGAAAGCTATAGTATGTCCTAGATATGCTCATTGATTTCTGTGGAATTCTTTGTTATCCTCAGTTTTCCTGAATTGAGCAACCAAAAACTTGGCATAAAGAGGAGTAGATTAAAAGGTGTTGCATATAATACATGACCAAATAAAAGTAACAGTTTTTTAATTGGAAGAGTATAATCAGAAAGTGGAGTGTATTTTGTATAATGTTACAAAATTGTGACAGTTAAAGAAAGAATATAATCAGTGTTTATGTCAAAGAATATTTGAAGAATATCAATTCTGGCTTTTTAAATAATTTTATTGCAAGAGTTAATGAGTACATTATTAAAAATCATCTGTAATATTTACTGAAGCCATAATAAATGACACTATGCTTTAACTTTTAAATTTTATTTTTATAAATTTAACTTTGACTGTGCTTTTTATATTGACCTAAAATTATAAGTTTTAATGCTTCTGATCTAATAACTAATTTTAGTCACAGTATAAGCAGAATCAAATATGTACATTTGATAATTGTCTATTATACAGGTCAGTTTCTTTTTGGGCTATTATAGAGGCATATATAATTAACATCATACATGAGAAGCTGAGAATCAAACAACACATATTGAAGACAAGATTAAAACTATATATGAATCAATTATCTTTGTTAAAATAAATTAATTTCCATAAATTAATATAAAAATAAAATTCTAGAAATTAAGTAAAAAGTAAAAATTCAAACTAAATGAAGATGTCCTAGAATAAATAAGTTAAAATATGCATGTCTAATCATACACCTAAGTAGTTAATTTAATAATATGTGTAGGGAGAAATCTAAATTTATTAAAATTATAATTGACATTCAGTATCACATTGGTTTCAGGTGTACAGCATAGTGGTTAGACTTTTATATGACTTACAAAGTGATTCCCTTATAAGTCTTATAGCCACCTGACACCATAGATATTAATAGTTATTAAAATATTATTGCCTTTATAGCCTAAGCTATACTTGATGTCCTTATGATAATTTTGTAACTGCCAATTTGCACTTAGTCTCTTCACTTTTTTCACCCAGCTCCCAACCTTCTTCACATTTGGCGATCATCAATATATGTACTCTCTGTATCTATAAATGTGTTTCTGTTTTGTTTGTTTATCTATCTTATTTTTTAGATTCTGCATATAAGTAAAGTTACATGGTATTTGTTTTTCTCTGTCTGACTCATTTCACTTAGCATATACCCTCTAGTTTCATTCATGTTGTTGCAAATGGTAAGATCTTGTCTTTTTTATGGCCAAGTAATATTTCATTGTATATTGTATCATTACTCTTTTTTTTTATCAACTCTTCTATTAATGGATATGTAGGTTGCTTCTGTATCTTGGCTATTGTAAATAATGTCATATTTTCTTTACAAGCTCTGACAACTAAGTTCGCAAACTTGTCACTGTGTGCTTATGTTGGCAGCACTGTGCGAACAACTCAGTAAGATTTTATAACCTTAGTATATCTGTGTCTCACACATGTGTTAGTGTTGATGTGTGGTGGTGTCTTGTTGAGTGGTATTCATTATTGTTGCATGGTTTTTGTGTGCTGTCATGAGAATGTTGGAGCTTGAATTAGAGCAACAAACAAACAAACATTAAATTTCTTGTTAAACTTGACAAGAGTGGAAGTGAAATCAGGAATGTGTTAGTCCAAGTTCATGGGGTTAATGCCATGAAGAAAATGGATTAAACAAATGGATTAAACATTTTTCTGAGGGGAGAGAAAACATCACTGATGAAGAGAGGTCAGGGTGACCAGTAATGAGCAGAACTGATGAAAACATTGCAAATTTGTTGAATTGTGCAGCAAAATTGCTGGCTAACTATGAGAAGCATAGCAGGCCAAGTAAACATTGATAGAGAAATAGTTAAGAAAATCTTAACTGAAAATCTTGGCATGAGAAAGGTGTGGATAAAAATGGTCCTGAGGGAGCTCAATGATGAAAAAAGGCAAAGGAGAGTTAAAGTTTGCCACGACCTTTTGGAGAGGCAAGACCATGTTTTGGGCCCTATTATCATCACTGGTGATGAAACATGGGTGCACCAATACAACTCTGAAACAAAGCATCAAAGTGCACAATGGAAGTCAATCAATTCTCCACGACCAAACAAGTTCCATCAGTCTAAATCAAGAGTCAACACAATGTTGCTAACCTTTTTTGATATCAGAGGGATTATTCCTTATAAATTTGTACTAACTGGACAGTCAACCAAGTTTACTATTGGAAAGTGTGGGAAAGCCTGCATGAAAAAGTTAGATGGAAACGACCTGAACTTTTCACCAACTCATGGCTCTTGCATCACGATGATGCATCAGCTCACACAGCACTGTCTGTGAGGGAGTTTGTAGCCAGTACACAAATAACTGTATTGGTACAGCCTCCCTACTCACCTGATCTGGCCCCCAATGACTTCTTTCTTTACCCAAAGATAAAGGAAATGTTGAAAAAAAGACATTTTGATGGCATTGAGCACATCAAGGGTAATACAATGATAGCTCTGATGGTCATTTCTGAAAAAAAGAGTTCCAAAATTGTTTTGAAGGGTGGAATAGATGCAATGTGTAGCTTCCCAAGGGGAGTACTTCAAAGCTGACCATAGAGATATTCAGCAATGAGCTACGTAGCACTTTTCCTAGGATGAGTTTAAGAACTTAATTGTCAGGCCTCCTATATACGTAGGTGCTCCTACATTGGGTGTAACTATAGCAGACAAGATATTGTGTGAGGACTGACCCCATGGAATGGAATTTGGTTTTGTAGGGTTTTTTTGCCTCTTAAGTCTTCCCTTGGTGCTTGTATTGCTAACTGATGGTGCTCTGGTGTGGGCCGAAGCCAGTCACCAGGTGTGTCGGTTCTGAGGCCTCTTGGGAAGGGCTCTGGTGCAGGTCAAGTTCAGCTGCTGCCTGTGTGTGGCCCAGAGCTACCTGAAAGAAACTACAAAGTGATCCGTGATTGGTAGTTGCCTCTGCTGGACTAGAACATGAGTGAGAGTGGTTATTCTGTGAATTGAGGCTGGCCGTGAACAGTGCCAGGCTTGAGATTACTTAGTAAGAGGTACAGGGTATGCCAAGGGTAGATGCTCCTAGTTTTGTGTCTGTGAATTTTTGAGAGATTTTAAGAAAGTCTTCCAAGTTGGCCCAGGTCAGGTTACTTATGTGGATTAGCTTCTGAAAGAGGTTTGGGCCTGGCAGATGAATTCACTGGTGTGGGATCCCAGAGAATCACCAGAATGGAGCAAGAGCAATGTTATCCAGGTTAATGGAGAATCATATTTGGCCCCTGCCTGCTCCTGGTGTGTGGGGGTGGGGGTGGGGGTAGGGCTCACCAGAGGATAAATGGCACCTGCAGGCACTTTAGCATATTGAGAGCTATCCTTCCAGCCATCACCCTGAAGCCAAATAATTCAGTTCCTCCCTATATTTCCTTAGCACATTTCAAGCTGCACTCCCCCTTTCTGGAGTTTATGACAAGCGTTTGTGAGCAGGTGAGTCTATTTAAGGGCCCTCTAAAAGGATTCCTGGATCGACGATCGTCATCCATCTCACCTGAACTCAGTCCCTGTTGATTTTTACAGCCAGTTATTGTGAGGACTCCTCTTCCCAGAGTGCTGTGGGCTGAGAAACTCAATAATCAGCAGGGGCTACTCACTCCTCAGAGGGGACCTCCACAGCTGAAATAGTCCTCCAGATTTTTAACTGCCACACCAGTTAATGTAGAACCAGCTTGTTTTGCATCTCTGTCCCTCCTATCAGTCTCAATATTCTTCTTCTTTATATCTTTAGTTATAGGCATTCTATTATATTCAGCTAGTTTTCAGATGTTCTCAAGTATAGTTCTATAATTTAGTTGTAAATCTAACGTGGCTGTGAGGGAAGTTAAGCAGAGCATTTACCTACTCTACCATCTTGACCAGAACTCAAAATATAAAATTTTGGAAGGCTAGCTTCAACATAGGAAAACTAACATTCCAAAGCAAAAATTTAAGCATTTAGGACAGCAGTTCCCGTGGGAATGATGTTGACAATAGTACATTAAAAAAAAAAAAAAACAATAACATTAAAGAAGCTCTTTTAAAGTTCTCAGACAAGGATAAATGTATTTCTCAGTGGTCAGCATGAACTTTGATGTGTCTGGAATGAGCTAAGAAATCATGTACAAAACACCAGGATTACCAATACAGTATACTGAATTTTGATATTCTTTCATTGTTATATTGCAATGTGCCTTGAATATGCTGAACAAATCTATTAATCATTGCTGTTGTGATGACCATTCTATAAGACAGGTGGAAGCCTGAATGACTTTTTCCTCCTACTATTCCATAAAAATAGAATTATAGCCAGTAAGCAAACCCATTTTTAAAATTTTCCTATTTATGTGGTAGAGACTTATTTAAATGTTAACTTTGTAGACTTTTTGCATTATTCTGAATTGATAAGAAAAAGTAAACTCATATATTTATCAAACAGCTACTCTATTTGAGGAATTCTTCAATGTAATAAATAGGTGTAAAAGTGCTTTGTAAAATTCAAAGTTTATCAAGCTTTGTTAACAATGTTAATAATGTGTTTATTTAATAAAGATTCAATGTTAACCAGCCTTTGGGCACTGGACAGTGTTTTAGAATTCAGAGGTAAATGCAGGTAAATCAACAGTTGAAAGATCTTGTGTAAAGTGTTGTGAGAGAAGTGTGAATTAGGTGCCTTGTGGATAGAGAGAAGTGTCTATGTGGGACCAAGAGTTGAGGCCTTTGATGAACAGTGGGTGATTTTGGGGTTAGTCACAAATACTTAATGGGAGCATTGTGTGTCAGTATCAAAATTTTCTACTATAACGCTTTCTATGTCATAGCGACATTTACTTTAGCATAATTATGGTAGCTTATTGCTTCAATTACATTTTCTATTTTATCTTTTTAAAAGCAAGAAGATTCATGGGCTCATTAAAACACTACATAGAGTAAGATGGCACTTGCAGCTGGACTATGTAAGAATTGAGAGAGTCAGCAACTGTAGGAAACATCTGTGCTGCCTTTATCGTGAGCCCTGTTAGGTTTCAACTCCATTCAGAATTTAGACTGCAGTTTTGCCTACCACAACCAGTAGTCCACACCCCAACTCACCCATTCCTGCCACACACACTGCTTAGCAACTAAAATGTTTCTTCAAAGGAAACCTTGAACTAAGATGATCTTACAACTAGTTAAAGTAGAAGAATTCTAGCTTACTCCTGGTGTTCCAGTAGAATTGTTCACAACACCTCACTCAATCCTCAAGAATGTCTTGTTTTAGTAAAAAATGTTATATGGTCACTCCATAAAAAAATTAACTTGAATTCCTGCCCATAATGTAGTATCCAGGATTCTAGAAAAAATGCACCATCACACTCTTGTGTTTTTGCTTTGTCATGCTCCTTAACTCCCAGGATCAATTCATTGCTTTCACTGCTCTTGACACATTGGTATTTTATTTACTTCTCATTTATTGCCAATGACCCCATCTCCACAGTAGTCATAAATAATATATAATACACTAAGAGAACTTGATTTTTGCCTTAGGATAAAAAAGCCAGACAATTGTTTACAAGTAGGAAAGATGGATTTTTACAAAGATGATATAGTTTAATCTTCCAGTTGTATGAATTAAAAATGACACAACATTATCTTTTAGTTTGTTACATAGAGTTTAATGTTATGCCTGAAAAAGGAAATAAAGGGTGCTAGTGCAGTGTCTTTTCTTCATAGTGCTGCCATAAACTGCATTTTAGTACCAGATTTTTATGTACATAATTGCAAAAGAGAAATATGGTACTAAAAGATAAGATTGCAACTTATTAAAATAAGCAAAAAAGGAGGTTATATATACATACATACATACATACAGTAGACACTCCATTAACTGGAACTCAATTAAGTGGCACTGTTAAGCAACTGCCAGAAAAATTGAAGAACTAGTACTTTAAATAAAAATTAAAATAAAATCTCAGCATGTTGCATAGCTGACTGTCTTGCAAAACCTGACTATGTGAGAGGCGTAGGGCATCAGCAAGCTGATGTTTGCTCATTTTTCAAGAAAGTTGCACACAAGATTACCAATACAGTGTCATCTGCTGATGTAGACCCCAAACCGCCCACACCCACTTCCCCTGACCCTGTCCCGTGGCATCATCCTGATGATCCTGATGTGACATCTACCCAGTAAACTCTCTGCCCCGACTATAGCAGTTTTCAGTGTGTGTGTGTTTTCTAAGTTTCTTGAAGTTAAAAAAATTGTTAGTGAAGTTCATTAAGTTGAAAAGTTTGTTGACTGTCATTTAACTAAAATTGAACACTGCATTCACAAAGCTGTTTTTATAATAAAATGTGTTACATTAAGTTTGTCTTTGTGTTAATTTGCTTTTAATTATTATATATTGATACTAATATCAAGGCAATTTGCAGTTAATGGTATGGTATAGTATAGCGTATAGCATTAGGCCTATATTCTTTGGCAATATAAATTTTTTTGTTAAATATATTGGCATGACATTGATTAGTAAAAATTACATAGGTACCAAGTGTTCAAATCTACATTACATCCTCCATGCATTGTATCATGTGCTCACCACCCAGAGTTAGTTCTCTTTCCATCACCATATATTTGTGTCCCTGTCCCGTCTCCAGCTCTCCTCCCGCCTTACCCTCAGGGAACTACTAAATTATTGACGGTGTCCATGAGCTTTGTTTCTTTGTTGCTTTTGATTTTAAGTTTCACATATGAGTGGAATCATGTAGTTCTTGGTTTTTTCTGTCTGGGTTACTTCACTTAGCATGATGATTGTTTTCTGTTCTTGTTATTGTTTTAGTTAGGCCTGTTTTTAATACTAACTTTTAAGCAACCTGACAGTACATTTATGTGGCATCTGCCAATGCACATGGGTGCTGGTTAACAGAGAGTCTACTGTATTTATATTTTCAATAAAATATGAATATATGCATATTATACAATCAGCATATTTTTAATAATAATATCTAGATTTATTTGTATAATTTCTGATTCTTTCTATGTTTTACATATACTTTCACATTTTTCCTAACTAGTCTAACTACTATTAAGTCCTCCTAAATAGTAGTTGGGACTAGTAGGTGGTGCCCATTTTTAATATAAGGAAACACACAAAAAATAGAATAAGTGATTTGCCAAGAACACACAACCTATAAGGGAGGAGTAGAACAGATTGTTTGACTAATAGAACCTGAATTCTTAACTACCATGCAAGTATAGTAATTTTTAAAGCAAATACTCAAAGTATAGTACACAAAATAAAAGTCACAGCTCAAAAAAATTGAAAAAAACAATTAAAAAACAAACTATAACTAGGCACATTTGTGTATCTAGTATCCAAAATAAGAATAAATATCAATTTATATCTAAGAAATCTTACTTATACTCATCCCTGGTTATATCTACACTTCCTCAAATCTGATCATAGATTAGTTTTGACAGTTTTTGAACTTTAAATTTTGAGGTGTGATTAAAAAAAGTCAATGTTTAAATAAAAATATTTGTTACAGTAAAGGGCACATTGTCATTAATACCCTCACCCCCCCCCCAAAAAAAATACTCCCCATCGCCTTGAACACATTTATCCCATCATCCTTGCCACTTTCTGAAGAAGTTCTAGAAGTCCTCTTTTGTGAGTGTCTATAGTTGTGCTGTTATGGCTGTTTCGGTGTCCTGAATCAATTCAAAATGTTTACTTTTCATGGTCATTTTGACTTTGGGAAAGAGCCAGAAGACACACTGTGCCAGATCCGGTGAATAAGGTGGATAATGTTTTTATCTGACAGAAACTTATGTTAATGCATTGTTCCTGATCCATGATTTACAGCACACTTTAAAACACACTGGCTCACAACCAATTGGCTGCACCGAACAAGTTGAAACTTGTCACACGCCGTTACTAAAGTTTGACAGGCTGCTTCCCACATGGAAGAGCGTCGCCTTTCATTTTGATGCCACTTGATCACTTTTTTTTTAAAATCACACCTTGTATAAG
Source organism: Lyroderma lyra (assembly GCA_004026885.1). Lineage (NCBI taxonomy): Eukaryota > Metazoa > Chordata > Mammalia > Chiroptera > Megadermatidae > Lyroderma > Lyroderma lyra. The sequence continues at coordinate 62,882 of PVJL010006615.1, read as the reverse complement.
TAATTGTATCAAGTGTAACTTGTTTAACACTTTTTGTCAAATTCATTCATTTGTGTATAACAAAAGTTCTTTAGCTCTTACTGTTTACTTACCATAATGTATGTTGTGTTGATTCTCCTGTTGATAAACATTTGCATTGTTATAGTTTGTAGCTATTAAAATTAGTATTCTCTATATTTACCTGGCAGGGCAGATACCATGATCATGAAGGTGGTTTTCTCAGGGCGAGGCCTATCCATTGCACTCCGGATGTGCTGACCCCTGCGATTTCCCCGAATGTGGGAACCTAGGGTGCATGATTTGTGGTAGTGGGGGACTGTGTTTGGGCTCTCCCTGAAGATAAAAAAAATAATATTCTCCCAAAATTCTTTACATGCTTTTTGATATTCATATGCACATGTTTCTGCCACATGTAGATCTAGGATTAGAAATGTGCAGTCATAGGGAGTAATTGGAAGTCTTTATAACTTTACCATTCATAAGTATTGACAGTTTTCCAAAATCCTTGTACCAAGCAGAGGAAAATAGTTCTGCTTGCTCCACATCCTCCCCGATATCTGAGTATTTTCCTTCCTTCTTCATTTTAGCCATTCTAGTGGTTGTGTGTTATATTAATATTGTGGTTTTAGTTTTCATTTTCATGATGACTAGTTGAGTGAGCACATTGTCATATGTTTATAGGCTGTATGTATATCTCCTTTTGTGAAATGTCTCTATTAAGGACTTTTTCTTTCTTAATTATTTGAAGGAGTTCCATATACATTATATACACAAGGTTTTTGTGGACTGCAGCTTCAGCTCATGCCCTTTAATTCTAGCCAACTCTTTCTGAAAATCTGCTCACATATTTCAGACTTGCCTCGTCAGGCCCTACAATCACATAAGCCAATTTCTTCCACTAAATATCTAAATATATATTTCTTACTGGGTTGTTTCTCTAGTTGAACCTTGACAGATACAATATCTTAGATTATAGAATTTCCCATCTATTTTTCTTTTTTAATATTTTTAATTATGTATCGGTATTGGCTTTTATCAAATGCTTTTCTTCATCCATTGAGATGTTTATATTGCTTTATCTATTGATCTGGTAAATTATAATGATTAATTTCTGATGTTAACTAAAACTTGCATTATGAGAATAAACCCTACATGACTATGACCATGATGAGCTATATATGTGTGTGTATACACGTGTGTGTGTGTGTGTGTGTGTGTGTGTGTGTGTATATTTTTTTATGTAGGTAGTTCCCTGGTTGGGAATCGAACCTAGGCTGCAGCATTGAGAGCACCGAAGCCTAGCCACTACACCACCAGGGAACTCATATATATATATATATATATATATATATATATATATATATATATATATATTTTTTTTTTTTTTTTAATGTATTGCTGGACTCAATTTCAAAATATCTTGTTTAGAATTTTTATGTCTACATTCATGAGACATACTGGCCAGTAATTTTTGTTTTTTATTAATGTCCCTATGAGGTTTTATTAAAAATGTACATCTTTATAAATGAGGTGAAAATACACCTTCTATTATTTTATTCTGTGTAAGAATATATGGAACATTTATGTATTTTCTTTCTAATATTTGGAAGAATTCACCAATAAAATCATCTGGGGCTCAAGCTTTCTGTATTTCTTGCAGGTCAATACAATAAGATTGGCCTTTATGTTCTTCATTTCTTTAAGAGAGAAATACATATATCCAGATTTTGTTTTTCTTATGTCACTTATGGTGTATCTTTTGTTTATTTTATTTTTTAATTTTTTTGTTGTGTCTTTTTAAAATATCTTTTTCCATTTCCTTCAACTTGTCAAATGCATTGATTACCAAAGGTTTTTTTTTGCATTATATGTATTATCATAGTGATATTGATAGCATTGATATAATCATATATAAATGTATATATATTTATTTATGACTTTATTTTTATAGAGTAGTTCAGGTATACAGAAAATAGAGGCAAAAATACAAAGTACAGAGATTTCCCTTATACCCACTGCTCCCACACATGCATGGCTTCCCCTGTTATTACCCAGCAGAGTGGTACATGTGTTACAGTTCATGAACCTGCACTAACACATCATAATCACCCAACGTCCTTAGTTTACTTTCAGGTTCACACTTGGCGTTGTACGTTCTGTGGGTTTGGACAATGTACCATCATTATGAGATTATACAGAGTATTTTCCCTGCCCTAAAAATCTTCTGTTTTCCACCTATTTATCCCTCTCACCCCCAGTCCCTGACAACCACAGCTCTTTATCTGTGTCCATAGTATTGCTTTTCCCTGAACATTATATAGTTGAAATGTAGACTTTTCAGATTGGCTTCTTTCACTTAGTAATATGCATGTGAGTTTCTTCCATGTCTTTTCAGTGACTGATAGCTGACATTTTTAGAACTGTATAATATTCCATCATATAGATGTACCACAGTTTATTTTCCCATTCATCCACCAAAGGACATCTTGATAGCTCCCAGTTTGGGTAATTATAAAAAAGGTTCCTATAACAATTTGAGTGCAGGTTATTTCATGTGGATATACATTTTCAACATCTTTGGGTAAATATCAAAGAGTATGATTACTGCATCATATGGTAAGAGTATGTTTAGTTTTTAAGGAAACTGCCAAACCATCTGCCAAAGTAACTGTCCCATTTTGCATTCCCATCAACAATAAATAAGAGTTCCTATTGCCCCACATCTCCCCCAGCACTTCTTGTTGTCAGTGTTCCAGGTTTTGGACATTCTAATATAATAGGTATATAGTTGTACCTCAATAATTTTTTAATTTGCACTTGCCCAATGCCATTTGATGTGGAGCATCTTTTTATATGCCTAATTGCCATCGATATATTTTCTTTGGTGAGGTGTCTTTCAGGGCTTTGGCCCATTATTTTATCAAATTGTTTAATCTTCTTATTATTGAGTTTTAAGAGTTCTCTGTATTTTGGATAATGATTCTTTATCAGCTGTGTCTTTTGCAAATATTTTCTCCCAGTCTGTGGCTGATCCTCTCATTCTCTTGATTTCGTCTTTAGCAGAGTAAAAGCTTTTCATTTTAATAAGGTTCAATTATTTCTTTAATGGATTTTGCCTTTTGTGCTGTACTAAAAAGTCATTGCCATACCTAAAATCATCTAAATGTTATCTTCTAGGAGTTTTATAGTTTTGTGTTTTACACTTAGGTATGTAACCATTTTCAGTTCATTTTTGTAAAGAGCGTAAGGTCTCTGTCTTGGCTATTGTTTAGCAGGTGGCTGTCCAGTTATTCGTACCAATCATTGAAAAGATCATCTTTGCCCATTGTACTACCTTTGCTCCTCTGTCAAAGATCAGTTGACTGTAGTTACATGCATCTATTTCTAGCCTCTCTATTCTGCTCCACTGATCTATTTGTCTGTTCTTCTGTGAATGTCACACTGTCTTGAATGCTATAATTCCATAGCAAGCCTTGAAGTCAGGTAATGTCAGTCTTCCAACTTTGTTTTTCTTCAATATTGTGTTAGCTATCCTGAGCCTTTTGTTTCTTTCTATAAACTTTAGAATCAATTTGCCTTTGTCAGATTTCCATCTTGAGATTATTGAATTTTTCAATCCACGAACATGAAATCTCTCCCCATTTATTTATTTATTTTGTTCATCAGAGTTTTGTAGTTTTTCTTATATAGATTTTATACATATTTTATTAGATTGATACCTAAGTATTTCTATTTTGGAGGTGCTAGTAGTATAAATGAAATTGTATTTTTCATTTCAAATTCCACTTGTTCATTGCTGGTATATAGGAAAGCAATTTACTTTTAGATATTAACCTTGTATCCTGAAAATTTGCTAAAATTGCTTGTTAGTTCCAGGAGTATTTTTGTTGATTTTTTTATATTCTCTACATACATGATCATGTCATAAGTGAAGAAAGTTTTACAGCCACTCCTCATTTAACAGCCTATTGGTTTAACAACCACTCAGACTTATGACCAGTTCCTCCTCTCAGGGAATCCCCTTTCTCAGTCTTTGTCTCATTCCTGTAGTCAGTTAGTATTTACTACCTGAAATTTTCATAATCATGAAGACTACATATTTTGTTTATAAGTGTGGTGTCATGTGACATCTATTGAAAAATACATACCTTGGGGGTTCCCTGGTGGTGTAGTGGCTAGGCTTCGGCTCTCTCAATGCTGTGGCCTGGGTTCGATTCCCAACCAGGGAGATACCCCCCACCCCCCAAAAAAGAAAAATACATAACTTATGGTGCCAAAACAAACCACAAGACACGTGCCTTTAAAATCCTTGATTATTCACCAATTTGCTTAACAACCTAGTCATAGAAATAAAACTCAATCATTAAGTAAGGAGTGCCTATATTTCTTTCTTTCTACTCTGGAAATGCTGACATCTGTCCTACACCTAAGCAAGAACCAAGATATGATGGCATCTGCTGGGACAGATAGTAAAGGAAGGGGAATGAATAAGAAAGTGAAGAAACCAGCCTAACAGGAATACCTTTACGTATGTGGGTGGCCCTCCTAAACTGGAAGAGTTTGTGCTGTGTCCACTTAAAGTTGCAAGTAGCTATGCCCTTACAATCTGTTGATCATCGGGAAGGAAGGGTAGAACGAAAAAATAAAACCCCAAATCTGGAGTTTTAAATGTTGTAGTGGTCTTTATTTGTCATGGGAGTGGTAGATGCTCTGAAGTGTAAAATTAGGGAGTGGGTTTGCAGCAAGAAAGGTAGTGGATGCCAGGTAATCCAGTTGCTTCTTTGAACACTTCTTCCTGCTACTTGCTGGGTTTAGGTGGTAGTAATGACATCATCTGTATGTGGTGATTGAGGAGAAATAACAGAAACCTGAAAGGGGAACCTCCAAGGTCATTGGAGGTTATGCCACACAAAGATCCCCTCTTTGATTCTATGAATTTGATTATTTTAAATACCTCATATAAATGGAATCATGCAGTATTTGTCTTACTGTGGCTGGCTTATTTCACTTAGCATAATGCCATGAAGTTTTATCCATGATGTTGCATATTACAGAATTTCCTTCTTTTCATAGATGAATAATGTTCCCGTGTGTGTGTGTGTGTGTGTGTGTGTGTCTCCATTTTCTTTTTCCATTTATCCACTGCAGGACACTTAGGGTGTTTCTATATTTTATCATTGTGAATAATTCTCCAATAATCATGGAAGTGCAGATATCTCTTTGCAGAATTGATCTTGTTTCCTTTGTATATACACCCAGAAGTGAGATCGGTAAATCACATGATACTTCCACTGTTAATCTGTTGGGAAACCTCAATGCTATTTTCCATAATGGCTGTACCAAAATGTTATCAATATTTATTAAAACCTACTATATTACTAGACTAGATCTTATATCTGGCATTACTTAACTCCAGAAAATAGATATCTAATGTACCAGGTATCTAATTCTATTGTTCTTAGTTTAGATGCAGTGCAGAGTATAGCACCAGAAAATTTTATCTAAATACCTCCTGATCTCTCCTAATTTTCATACTTCAATGCTCTATAGAAGAAAATAACTTCTGAGGAAAGAAGCTCAGGGAACCTGTATTTTATAATTCAATATTCATTTTTCTCCTGCCAACAGGAATTCAACCAATCACTAAGTGAGTTTTATGAAATAATTCACCAAATGAACTAAAAATAGTTCTCACACTTCACTCAGCGGACACTTCATTCCTAGGGCAACTTTCCGATCTTCAGAAGCAATTCATTTACATATCACAGATGCCCAGTATTGCTTGATGTTATGGAAGTACATATGCCAATCTTATTAAATTCAAACACCTTGTAACTAAATATCATATGTCACAATTTTGTGTTGGCTTCCCATAATGAGTGTCATATATACCTCCATTGTAAAAGCAGGTCTTTTAACTTTGAAATACAATAAATATAATAAAATTGTCAGTAAAGCACTTCAAATTATCTGACCCATATAGGTTCTACCCTATTTTAACACCACACTCTTAACAATCACTAATTTAACGTACAACTAAGTCATCGTCAAGATAGCAACTTTTCAAATGGAAAGTAATCTCTTTCCCAAAGAACTGTGCAATATCTGAAAATAGAATGTGAAAGATGAAGAAAATAAAAGTAAAAGATCATCTATAAGGCAACCTGACAAGGCAATAGAGGAAAGCATGGTTTATTTGAAGAGTGTTAGGAGCTCATCTAGACATCATCAAACACCACATAAGCAAATGCTAAATCCCTTGCTCCAAGGCAGAAAAGCTGATTTACTTAGTATTAAAAACTCATATCAAGGAATGGTTATAGTAAAAAGTGCTGAATTACAACATTAAAAAAAAAAGAAAGGACAGAAGAACATTTTCTTTTTTTAAGTTACCATATTTTGCAAGGTAAAACAAGTGGAAAAATATAAATGTATGGTGTAGTAGATGCAATGCAAGATCATAGATTACATAGATATATTCTTAAAACAGATGGAAACTTAAAATTTGGGGGCTAGAAAGACTTTAGATATATACTCTAATCCAAATCCTCTCATTTTATAAAGAAACCCAATAAAATCCTCAAGAGAATAAATCATTCCCTGAGGCTTTAGAACTAAAGAGATAAAAAATTGAGACTGTAGAACTGACACTGGACTACGAATATATAATGTATCACATAGATGATGCACTGTGGGATTATACACCTGGAACCTGTGTAATTCTAGTTACCAATGTCACTGCAATAAGTCTAACAATAAAAAAGAAAACAGAAAAAAGAATTGAGACTACAACTCAGATTGACTTAGAATACTTTGTCATAATTTTCAACATGGAAAATTTAGAATTATCCTTTTAAAATTATATTATGCATCTTTTCTTTGACAACTAGATAGTCAACTTTTTAAAATATTACAAAAACAAAAATTATATTTTTGTTCTTGGCTCCTGGTATTGCTTGGTTCTACATTGTCTGGATGCCTATCATTTTCATAAGACTATGAGCCTTGTAAGGCCTAAGCTTGATTTTATTTTTTGTTGATTTTGCTAGAATCCAACATCATATATGACACATAACAAGTGAGAAGAATCATTGCTAAATTGGTACTTCTGTGATTGTTTAAATTAATTTCTGTTTAATTGCATATATCTCACCCAATTGAGATACTCCAAATTTGCTCAGTTTGTCTACATCTCCAGCCTTGGCAGCTTCTTGGAGACCTGCTGGTTACCTCCCTTATTGCATTACCTCCTGTCACTGCTGGATTGCAGCAACACTTCAAGTGATGACTGGGCATCTGCAGGAAGTTAGACCATTCTGGACTCAGAGAAGCTAACATCTCCTTTTACTACTACTGGGTTATGATGAACTATCAAAATATGGGCCATGAAATCTGACTTCTGCTATAGATGGCCAAAGGTACCAGGTAACACCAATTGCAAATGTAGCTGTGAGATAAGATTAATGACTCTTGAGATGAAATATGGAGATGAGAACGAAATGACAATTGTATTTGTCTTCCTTCCTTTCCTTGATAAACTATTCTGCAACATGGTGGTTCCATTTGACCTGTCTGAAGAAGCAGCATTTTCTTATGACTCTCTGGCTAGTGTAGTTCAGTTTTTAGACTTTATGTTTTCTTAAAATGTGGGTAAACCTATGCCTAATATGTTTAGTATTTTCTGTTTGAACATCATTTTATTTTTTAAAAAGTAAGTATAATGATGTCATCATACTATATAACTTATCATTGGATTATGAAACATATCTCAGATTGTCTCTCCATAACTATATGATTTTTACATCACTATTTTAATCTTCCTATAAATTTTAATACACTGCTTGAAGCATGAATGTCAATGCTTATTGAAATAAATTGTCTCATTAAATCATACTATTTTTTTAAACAAATACCTCCTCAGTTTATAAATTATCTAGATTAGGGTCTTGCAAAATTAAAGTTGTGCAAGGAAACCTGGGGTGGAAGTATCTTGTTACATTATGTACAGTTCATTATCAAAGTTGAGTATAAGCAAAATGTATTATCATACTTGATGTTTGCGGCGCTTCTTTGTACTTATCAGTTCTATTTCTGAAATTTTTTCCAGATGCTGAATACAAAAGAAGCCTGTAACTCTTAAATAATTTCAGCCTATTCTATAAGCTCAAATAAATAAGTCTTTTGATTTAAGATCATTTAGTCTCAAAGGCATCAGTATAGAAAACAGATTAGAAACAGGAATGGAGTGGCATTCAAAGAGAAGCTCTTTTCAGCTCTAAAGCTAAGCACTGGCAGTTCTGAAAAGATGATCTCATGATGTGAACTGGAATCAAAGACATGACTACATTCCTGTGAATTTAAGTGAACTTCTAAATCAGTGGGTGAGTGTATCAAAAACAGTTCTTTGTGAAGGAATGAATACAAGTCGATGATAATTTTTATCTCTACTCTTTCAGGAAACTTACTGATGTTTAGAGTAAAAAGAAAATGAGCTCTACTTATGTTTTAAAATAAAAATTTATACTGACAAAAATGTTTTATTTGAAAACTTATGTTTCATTGCCAAGCTATGTTCAAAGAATAACAATAATTACAGCAGAAACAGACATTTGTTGAGTGCACACTAAGTGCAAGGCACTCATTTTATATAGTTTGCATGTATTAATTTAATCCTTAAAACAAAACCAAACAATTATCTCCACTTTACAGAAAAAGAAATTAAGCGATAAACATTTATCCTAGAAATTTCTGAGTTACAGTTTTCTGAGAATTTACCGCTAGAAAGTGTAGCTCCTCTTCCTCAGAATTAAAATGATATGATACATAAAAAATAATTTGATAAACCATTAAAAGGCTTTCAGATAATCAGTCTATTAAATTGAGACATAAAAGAAAATCTAAGTCATAAATAGAAGTTATATATATTTGAAATTAATACCAGAAAATATTTTTTAGTGCAAACTCACCCTGCACCACATAGCTAGACTTGATACATGCCTTAAAAAAAAAAAGACTTTCAATAACAGTCATATTAGAAACAGTAAATCGAGTTCCCTGATGGTGTAGTGGCTTAAGGATTCGGCGCTGGCGCTATCAGCACTGCGGCCTGGGTTCGATTCCCAGTCAGGGAGCTACCCACATACCAAAAAGCAAAAAAAAAAAAAAAAGAAAGAAACAGTAAATCTAAGTCATAAGAGGATTATTTAACCACATTACATATACTAGGAGAATGAGAAATATATTTATGTTTGTGTATTAAATTTGCTATATTTCCAGCAATTGCAGAAATTGCAGAAATGTAAATGAAAAATGATGTCATTCTAATGTTCTGAGGCGTGTCAAGTCATGTGAAATAAAATATTTTCTAGTTTCAACCCTCAAAACAAACATTTCTACAAAGATTTACTTCAGAATGACAGCATGTTTATTAGATCTGTAAATATGCTTCCCAATGAAAAAAACATTAACTGGTGAAAATTACTTAAAAACTAAATAACAAAACAACCGTTCAAAGTCTCTGAAAATTGTTACAAGGGGACAGAGCCACTAAAGAAACACTTCATCAGGAAAATCTACTAAATCTTAGAGCAGCTAGTCTGTCAGACTTGAGCTATGATCTTCTCCTGCTGCCCCCAAAATAGTGCCGTGCTGCCTTCAGTGAGGGCTGCACTCCCACTGACAACTAGGTGAAGACCAATGCTTCCCAGGGTTCAAATGTGGACCCTGTGAAAAGGAGCCTGTCTGCAGTCACCTTATGAGTCACCACCAAGATTGCTGGGCACTAAAGGAGAACAATAGAAGGAGCACATCTAGAAGGGCTGGGGAGAGGGCTATGCAGCCACACAAAGAGAAGGCAGGCTCACATCAGAGATATTATAGCAGTCCCCTGAAGATAACCTCTGAGGAATCCACAAGAACACCCATGAAACAAAAAAGTAGGAATTTTCTACCTGCTATGCAGAGAACGAGATCCCAGATTACAATTGATCCATCAAATTAAGAGCTTGATCTTTTTATCTATTATTCTGGCCCAACTCTGGAGGAGTCAGGAGCAGTGGTAAGTAGAATGAGAGAGGTCTGAACAAGACAAGCCAGTCATGCCCCTTTGTTAGAATAGACTCTCCTGTGAAAGGCAGACAGGCACAGGTGAAGGGAACATTTCACAAAAGATGTAAATTTGTGTAATTTTCATTCATGCACTGGATGGGGATTTACCCACCGAAGAAAAGCTGTTTCTGCAGCTAACAGAGGAGTTTATAATTTTTAAAAATAATGAAAAGATCAGAATTTGCCTAGTATGTTATTCTCCATGTCCAGACACTAAAATTTACAGAAAGTTATAAAATTACCTTGAGCTTGCAATTTAAGGAGACCACCTTGCTGCGACCTGCGCGGGTGAACAGGTGAACCGGAGGGGAGGCGATGGGAAATGAAGAAAAAACACACAGACACAGACATAGACAGAAAAGCTGGGACCGGGTGGTTCTCTGCACCCTGATGGAGACACAGAGACCCCGCCTGGCAGCAGCAAGTGTATTTTATAGGGTGGGCAAAACAAGTGAGATCATAGGGGTACATCAGCAAAGTGAGACTGGAAAGTACATCTTAACTGGGACATATAGTTATGGATAACTGCATTTAGTCAATATTTTGGTACATGTTGCTAAGGCATTACTGATTATATTATTATTATTCTCTTCAAGGCAGGCAGGCCCTAAGTTATGTCTCAAATCTTTTCCAGAGACCAAACAACCTTGCTCACAATGTCTTATTTTGCCAGAAGTCAGAAACCACACTCTGAGCATTGTCCTTGTGCACCCAGCTTTGGGCTGCCTTGCAAAGCCCTTGAACTGTGGACTCCAAGCACACAGGTAGCCTTGCTAAAACCTGTTTACTCAAAGGACCTGGCTTCTGGCTCATGCGCTCCCTACAAAGGAGACCACCTTGTGCCAGTTCCCAATGTCATGGATTTTTTGTGATATGCTACAATGAAAAAACATATTATAAAGCAGCACTGTTTCAATGTGTGTCGATGTATGCATGTGTGTGTTCATGTGTGTGTATGTGTGTATCTGAGGCCGTATCAATGTATGTACCTGATGTCAAAACAAATGGTCAATTCAGACTATTCAGTCCAAAATGTCAAAGTAGATGTTTGGTGTAACAACTTTAGCATTGACTGAATTTTTAACATTTCAATGAGTTATCTGAATGTCATGAAGATCAAAATATAGAGTGCGGTGACCTAAAATATTTAGTGAAAGGTTGTGCTTTTCAGCAACTTGTATTTTATGCATTATAGATTAATTTGCTGAGTAAATAATTTCACCCTGCTTAGGTTTTAAATAATTCATAGGAAGCTCATCAGATGCAGATAAAAAGTTCAAAACAATTAATTTCAAGCAAATACTTTGGCATACTATATTATAATGATTATTTTGAAATAATCAGTTACCAAGATTAGAATACATGATTCACCCAAAGCTACAAATTAGTTATCTAACATTTTTTCTCCACACAAACCACACAGCTCTTGTAGCATACCCTGTTGAACTATGTAGGCCAACAGGGGTGAAGGAAACAGTAGCAACTTATAAGACATACATTTGCTATGTAATATGAACTGTTTTATTCTCTAAACTTTATCTCATATTCACAGCAAAAATGTGAAAATATTATGATTTATGACCTTGCTGAAAATTTCCTTCCTTGCATCCTTAACTCCTTCTCTCTTTCTCTCCCTCCCTCTCTCCACCTTTCTCTTTCTCTCCCACTGTCCCTCTCTCTCTCTTTTTATTTTTTTTAACATCAATTAAGTGTGTACTACTACTTTAGGTGATAAGAATACATGGAGGAATACAAAGTTGACTCTTCTCACAAAATAGTCTTAGGAAAGAAAAAGACATTCCAACAATTATAATTCATGCTAAGACATGCTAAAATAGAAGTGAATATATATGAAGAAGGCAGAGGAAACTCAATGCTTTCTGGGAGAATATATATGAAGAAGGCAGAGGAAACTCAATGCTTTCAGCTTCATAGGAGAGGATATGTACTGACTCTACAATTCATACCTTTTTGATTATTCTGTTCCAATTTATATTAAAAGCTAGACTTTAATTTATCATTTTTATTTCTCATTTATTTATTGAGTAAACATTTATTCTATGGGTTACTCCACAAATATTTATTGAGGCCCAACTCTATGCTAGAGAGAGATAATGAATTTTCTGAAATTTCATAGCTTTAATAATATGAATTCTTGAAAATTTTCTTGAAGGGTTAGTGAACATTGCACAACAGATGTGGACAATAGAAGAAATTTTGTTTCTTGACAGTTTAAAAATATTACAAACTGCCTAATTCCACCCAATTTTAGATGCAATTAATGATAATTCTTTAATAGTTTACACATTTTCTATAATTTGCTTATTTTCCTTCACAAATGGACATATATATGTAATCCTATGCACCATCTCACCAACAATTTGAAAAGCATAGTGTTTCTATTTTTATTTTTTGAGACGCGCTAACTACTGCACTAACGAGGCACCTTCTATTTTTATTTTTTATTCAGATTATGTGATACACTACGTGTCACTAGGGTTACTCATTTTATTTTAAAAAACTGCAATATAATGCTCACATAATCGCAGAGGTACTGCTCTTCACACAAGCATGTTGGCAGGTTGAAACTGAACTTTCTGCTGGCAGACAGTGCTACTATCAGTGGGAAATCAGTTTTTGTTCCCTCCCACTGGGTGCTATTTTTATGTTAGTATATCTTTTTCTCTATTTAAGAGAAAATGTCATTATTGTCCATATATTAATCATAGTAATAAAATATAGCAAGGATATACCCCCTAAATCAAAATTATTTACATATATTCAGATGATTTCTACTGCATGAAATTAGAAATAACAGGTTACCAAAAAGTCCACTTGTCAAAAAGTAATTAATTTATTTTGATCATCCCCATGAATAATGCCATAGGATCTTAAATTATTTCTTATTCTTAATGTAATAATACTATATAAATTTAAGTAGCAAAATTGTATGTTTTATAATCCATAAAAGAGATATTTAGTCAGCAAATGCTATATAGGGGCTGAGGTGAACAAGAGAATTTTCCTATCCTCACCTTCAAAGAAATTTCAGAGTAGTGAGAGACACAGGGAAGCCCTAGGATTATGTATTCTTTGCCATGGGAATACACAGAGAGATGCTTCCTAGAGGCTAGTCTGAAGAGACGCAGATGTTTTCAAGAGGCCTACCTGCCACAAACAATTATTTAACTAACTTAAAATGTGGATATATTTTAAACTCATATCTCACAAGCAGTATATAAGGGTGACAATTCCATCTCACTATTGGATAACATTGAAAAATTACTTACAGTTTTAAAAATTTTCCCCACACTAAATATTTATGGAGCACTTATTGAAGGAATCAAAATAGGGGTGTAGAAAATATGTCTTAATTTGCGCTCCAAGAACTTCAAATTCTATTTAGAAAGGACAGATAATTACTCAGAGATTGAAAAATTATATAAAGGGAAACAAATGTAATAAACAAGATGGCAGAGTGTGGCAGTTTATAGATAACATACATTTACTGAAAAAAAGAAAGACACTACACACAAAGAGGCTTAACACAGAAAGAGCTTAATTTTAGAAAGACAGGCCCCATCTTCAAAAATCTGAGGTGTGAGATTTTAATGGATGAGACAAATATCGATGGAGCGAAGGGCAAGACAGAGGCAAAGACAATGAGATGCTACAGCACTAAGTGTACATGGAGAAGACTGACATATCTACTTTTAAAAATTCATTCATAAATATTGATGGAGCATGTAAGCCAGGCACTAGGGTCAGAAGAGCACAGAGCAAATAAGTGCAGTCTCTGATATTTAGAACCTAAATATTTTTCTATATAGAAAATGTGCATAGAAAATATACATACAACACAAATATTCAGTGCTCTTTTATAGTTTAAATGAAAGTAATGTATATACCTGTGTGTATACATACATGTATACATATTTACATTATATAAGATTTATATACATTATATAAGTAAATAATGTGAGTGGATAGATAAATGGATAGACACAGATATACTCACACTAATATTAATCAATGTATTCATCAACCAGTCATTAAGTAGTTATTCTGTGCCAAGTACCATGACAGGAACTTTACATATGATACTTTATTTCTAATCTCTATAGCTTTAAGAATTATAATTGTCAGTCATTTTATAAATAAGACATTTATTTTATAAATGACTATTATCAAAAAAAATGAAAATATATTTTACTTGAGTAATTTTGTCTACTTTACATATATTTACGCTAATGTTTTTTGTAAACAAAAATTTGTTTTCACAGAAAATGCTTCCAAAAGAGATACCCAGCACAACCAAAATTTCATAAAGATATAGCTAAGTTTTAACATGCTAAAGTTTGTTATATTGGCAATATCTCATATGCATCTCAGTTGGGATTTAGAAATTACAAAAATAAATTTAACTTTACAATAAATTATAAATGGAACATTATTTTAGAGAGTAACATTTTAAACTCAATAAATTTAAGTAATATTATGACTACAATTTGACCTTTTTTTTATAATTGGTCCTGTTTATAAATTATTTATAACAATCACTCCTACATGATAACATATATAATTCAATTCACTTAAGTTTCAAAGTTTACAGTTTGGTATTAAGTTGGGCATTGCCCTAACTTATTACTGAGCAGGAAAGAGTATAATGTGATCATTTAACAGAGGCTTCAGCAGGTATAATTATGAAAAGATTTCCAAAGTCACCCCCTCTTTGTACCTCCAAACAATAGAAATGTAGTTTTAAAAAATTGATTTTGAAATCATTAGAATTTGTTTCTTGCCTATTTTTTAATTTTTCATCCTCTATTCTTTTTCTGGGACAGTAACTGTTCTGATACATTTGATCATGGCCATCACTCCCTCCCTTAGCTCTTTTCAGATTATCAAATTATCTTCACATTGCATTACAATTACGTTTAAACATATCTACTTTCCTATACTTTCTAACAAAAATGTTAAAAACAAAGAACAAAATAGGATCAATGGCTACACACATTTCGCCATCAAATGATTGTCCAACTTATCACCATAATGCCCTTTTTCAAATTCTTCATATGCTACCCTCCCCTCGATTATTTCCTAAAAAGATCCTTTACTGAAAATATTATTTTAGTATGCAATGACATTTTTATTCTAGTCCTTTATTTAATAAACAATTGTCTGAAAAAATGTTTTCAACTATTTAAAATTTAATGTTTTCTCTGCAGAAGTACTTTTAACTATTCCATTCCTGAAGGCAGGAGGGAGGTATTTCACATGATGGGTTTTCCTGGTATCAAATGTCAAGAAATTTAGTATAAAAATAAAATGATCTCTTTCTTTGCTATTCATTAGTTAGAACCTAATTCATTCTTTGAGGAAGATATATTTTCCTTATTCAGGCTGTCTAAATATCTGATTGCTTCAAAAACATTTTGAGGAAATGAAACTCTTAACCTGGACAGGAAATGAAATCCTTATCAATCTTGCTCTGTCATAGGTAGCATTTAGCTTTGTTCTGTGATGTTACACGTCTCTCTCTCACACACATCTCTCCCTTTCATCATTCCCATTAACTTTTTTCTTTTCTGATAGCAGACAAAAGATTTAGAGTCAGAAGAAAGACATTTTCTAAGTCGAGAGAAAATAGTGAAAATAAGTGATGAAAATAATGCTGGCAACATTTTCAGAATTCTTAGTAAACATTTTATTGAATTTAATAATCTTCACGTTCAAAGGGATTGTCTTTTAAATCTCCCACTAGCGGAGTTAGAGTTTCAGCCAAAGACTATTCATACCAATTTAGGTGCCTACATTTTTTTTACTAAAAAGGATTTCAATAACTGCTATAATTGCATAATTTTAGAAATGAGGTACAAGGGCGAGAAGTAACTGTCCTCTTGTTAACTCAGCTCACTAATTTCAACATTTGCTGGCAAACAAGGCCCAGCTTTTTGTCACCCACAGACGGGAAAGGTTTACTTGGGCTAGGTCATCACCCTTACTTCTCTTCTTTGGGTCATAGTTCCTCCATGCACCAGAATAACTCACCAAGAATGAATTTTTAGAAATGCACTCTGAGCAACTTGACCTCTAAACTTGTCCTATATTCTGGGATGAGCATACATGGAAGAGGGCTCTGTCCAGGTTACTCTTTGCCTTACAAAAATGTTCATAAAGCAACTAAAGGATATTAAATTCTTTTTGTGAATCTCTGCATGTTTTAAAATCATGGTTTACTAGTTGCCCTACAACCAAATAGATACATTTTAATAAATATGTCGGTTAAAAATAAATGGTAATTAACTGCAGTTGGAGAAACGTCCTTTATTTCCTTGCAATGAAATCGATAATCGATACATTAAACAAAATAGCTTGGATTTGAATCCCAGCTCTGCCACTTAAGATGTGTACAAACTTGAACAAGTAAAACTCCCTTGATTTTCTTAACTTCATTTTCTTAACTTTAAAATGGAGATAATAAACTTAACTGCATTTTTGTGTTGGTTTGAGGGTAGAACAAGTCAAAACCAGTTGAACTCTTGGAAGACACTGACACATACATATTAAGGGCTCTAAGATGTAACTATTAATTAAATATTATATTACATATTAAATAATATCCCAGTTTCTAGGCTTTGCTTAATTTGCTTTTTTTTTTTCAGTCCTGGGGTAATCTGGGGTAAAGATGGTCTAATCTTGCAATCAAACCTCTGGGTTGGATCACTATGCTCTGTTTGCCCTTTCAGGTCTTCCTTGAGCCTGTAACTACCTCTCCATCTTTTGAATTATCTGGTGTGGGTTCTCTGCTCCTGATTAATCCCTGAATGATAGTTCTGCCACAACTGAATTAAAATTTTTTTCTACCACTCTCATTTATATCCCTCAGAATGGTGTATGATGTTTATATCTTAATTACTGCCAAAGTGTACACATGTATATAGTATTATATGAGTTTTATCTTTGTATCACTCCCTATCCAGTACTTATTTCTGCATTTCAATAAACTTTAACAACCTATTATAAGATATACATTAATATTTACACTCATAGATGTTGTGGTATATTTAAATTTTTATGATATGTGCCTAATGAAAAATATTGGAAGAAAGCATATCAAATATTAAGAATGATTATATCTGAAAGATGGACTTTTTATTACTATTTTTTGCTTTTACTGTTTTTTTTAAGTGATTAGCTGGTGTTTTCAAATAAAAACTCTATATCTATATAGAACTGTATCTATAAAAATGAGCTAATATAATTTATAATTGTTCATTATTATGAACCTTTACTTGGGACTACTAAACATACTAAAAGATATTATGTATTGCCTATTTAGGAAAGCTCATCTTTAAGTCTAATTCAAATTCAAATAGCCCTTTTAACATAAATCATGCCTTCTTCTAGAGAAATCATACAGTTGGAAATTATTTTGTTTAAAATGTTACAATTTGCAAATGTAAGGCTATTTAGTTCATTATCTTACTTAGTTTATAGTTAACTACATGTTACTACAACCTGTGTATGCTCTTTGTTACATCAGGTCCCCAATGATTTAAACTACTTTATAGGAGGCATCAGGTACTATCTTCAAATCTCCCACTGCTCTTTCATAAACAAATAGTAATGGTAGTAATAGCAATAATAGTAATTATAATGACATCTATTATTTATCATGTGGTTATGTTAGACATCATACTATATCATCTCACTTAATTGTTATTATAACCCAATGGAATGTTATTATTTTATAGATGAGAGACATGTGCAAGAGAAATTAACTAGCTTACATGAGCTCATAGTCCTTTAAGTGGTAGAACTTAGATTCAAAAGGTTATAATACAAAAAAATACAATACAAAAAATATAGTAAGGGTATCTAACATTTTGAATAAATAAAATATTTTGTCTTTTGGTAGACAGTGAAGTCCTTAAGGAATGAGGAATCCATATGTTGTACTCTGTCAATAATGTGTTTTCTGCAAGGATATATGTTTCTTTCTGTTCTAGATATAAGAAAGCTTGTTCTAACCATGAACATGTTTCATGGGGCATAAAAGCTACCAATACTTCATCAATTACTAAATTCAAATCTTCTTTCCTCTTTCATGTTCCCCATAGGCATACCCTTGGCAAACACCATAACTCTAGAACTTCCAAAAGAGAGTGTCCAAGGAAGAATTATAATAGCTTATGTTAAGATTCCAAATATTTAAATACCATTTTTCTTCTTAAAATCGTGTCTGACAGTTATCTATGAGAACGTGCCACCTGCTGTAATGAACTGATCAGAAGAGAAGGAAGTAAAGTTAACCAGCAGAGTGAGAACAAGAGGTTGTTATGAAAATTAATTGCTTTGTAGAGCGAACTCTGGAACCAAAAACTGGAAATTGCTTCTAAATCATCCAATTTGGAATATGTGTGTGTGTGTGTGTGTGTGTACATGTCCAACCCAGAGAATTTATTTCTCTGGTTCACCACCACTGAGAGAGAGAGAGAGAGGAAGAGAGAGAGAGAGACTGACTAGATTTATCTTCAGATCTATTCTACAAATAGCTTAGAAATATTATCAGAGGTCCCAATGCCACTGAAATATAAGCAGTACAGATTTGCATGTTTAAAATTGCTCTTTAATTTTTGAATCTACTCAAATGACTACTCCATACAGCCTGAAATAGGATATTCCTTGCAGGAAAAGGAGTGTGTTTTTCTTTCACTTTAAAGAATTTATCAGTAGTCTTATGTAAATAACAAATGACTTTCCAAAGAGTTTTATTTAGTTTACTTCCTAACAAGTAGTATGAGTTAACTTGCCTCATGCAAGCTTTAAATATCAATATTTTTGTTAATAATTACTAATTTAAAAGTTAAAAATTTTACCCCATTTCTGTGTTAATTTGCATTTCTTTACTGGTAAATTGTTTGTGTTTTCTTGGATATATCAGTTATATGTATTTTTTTTTGTTTTGCAAATTATTTCCAGAAATGTTATTTCATTAATTGTGGGTTTTGATATTTTCTTCAGCATATCCTGATAGATTATGGATATTATCTAATTTCCTTACTTACTACCAGTAATGGTAATTTTATTTTCAGCTTGTAGCTTTCATTTTTTATATTTACACAAGATTTTAACATTTTTAGGACAAATCTGCTAATCTTTCTTTTTATGATAAATTTTATTATTTTTATACTCAGAAAGTCATTCCCATCCAGAGATGAGGCAAATATTCACCTACATTTCTATCTAGCTTTATAATCTGTTCATGTTTTTTATATTTAGCACTTCAGTACAATTGAAATTAATTTTCATGAATGAGAAATGAATCTATATTAATTTCTTGCTAACTATTCTAATTTCTCAATGTATTTTATTGAATAAAACAAAATTTCACCAATTATTATGTTAATTAAACATTAAATATCAAATGAGAAATCACAAAAGAAAATCATGTGCATCTATCAATCAAGTCAAATATCATCAAGAGAAAGCCATCAGGCTGCCTGCTAAGAAAACTTAGGCTATTCTATGATGAATTTACTATATATTTCAGGGCCTGGCTTTCTGCCTGACATAGTCCAAATCCTGATTTGTCAACACATCAAAAATAGATTTTCTTGTTAGAAATAATATATCTAAGTCAAACTCACACAAAATTGATATACAAAGTTAGATGTCAATGAATTTATTTACAGTGAGAAACGGAACTGTCACAATGACCATTCATGTCTCCAGAATCAGTGCTTTCTTTCTGTAAGGCAGACTGGTATAGAGCTCAGAATAACAATTGAAAATGGTGGTGGGGAGTATGATTTACTCAGTTAATCTGAAGAACTGTTTGAGTTTTTGTCATTAGGCTACTGATGCTTTACAACATACCCGATTGTATGGTGTCTTTATGGTGATTTTATATGCACAATTATATGATTATTTAACATTTCAGCTCTCAAAGGGCAAGCTAATTTCCAAGTTCATAGGAATATGACTCATCTTAACACCAATATGCTGATAATAATATTATTTTTGCTTATCTTTTTGTTTGTTTTAATCTGTGTGCTGCTTCTTATACCAGTTCAACTCTCTTTTAACTGTGTTAGGGGTTAAATGTTTTAATATCTAGTAGAAAATTTTCATTGTTTACTCTTCATTTTTAAACTATTTCTAGTTTATTTTGCCTCTTTCTTACTTTAAGCAATTTTAGAAGCACCTGAACTTTTGAATAAGACAAAAACCATTTTGAACATATAATAAAAATTCAATTAAGTAAATAAATATTCAAAAACTAAAATCTTTAGACTCAGGTCTTCCCATTCACAAACATGATTTGTCTCTTCATTATTTTATGGTTGTGTATTAATAAAATCTTATTTTTTCAATTTAGGCTTTACAGAATGTTCTATTATTTTATATTATGTGGAGATCATTGGTGAGATCCTTTTTCATTGTGACTTATTGCTGGTACCCAGAAAAGTTATTTATTTAAAAACTCCATTTGAAATAGTCTTATATCCAGACCATTTGTTGAAGTGTCATTATACCCTCTCTACCCATTCTTGCCCACTACATTCAGTTTCAACCAGATGCTTTTATTTCAGAGCAAAGATTTATGAGCATATTCCAGGCACAACATGAAACTCTGCAGAAACAGAAATAAAGAGCAGCTTGCTCGTATAACCAGGACATGCATGGGACATGTTCTAGTGAGGGGGCAAGTATGAGAAGAAGAACAGTGAAAGAAAGCGATAACATTGAAAATAAGAAAAACAAATATCCAGTCTGAGATTCAGCACATTACTATAGAATGCTTTGACTAAAATCACAGCTGATCTACAATTGTAGATTTGTATGTGGCTCTGTTTTTCCTTGCTAATTAGTGCAATGGCTCTACTTCATTTGATTCATAAAGTGTTGTATTTTTAAATTTTCAACAAATATATGATTTGAAAGAATAATCGTTCCAAAAAACTTGGCTCTAGGCATCACTGTTTATATATCTTTTAATTTGAAGACAAATAATCTATCTGTGAATATGGATAGGTTTCATATGAAGCACAGATATCCAAGTAAAATAGAGAATAATAACAATAGCCTTTTCTATGTTCAGCAATTATCAAGCACTCACTGATTACTTTAGAGTGAAAATGTTGAAAATGTACAGTGTGAGCCCTGAGAAACCAGGAGCTCTGAAGCCAATGGACTTGATAGGCAGTAAAAATAAAATTTCCCACATCTAGAGCCTGAAGAATGTTGGCATTTAACTAAATAGATCTGACATTCTTTCCTAGAGGAATTTACTACTTTAAGAGACTGTCTTAGACCATTCAGGCAGCCATAACAAAATACACAGATTAAGTAGCTTATAAATAACAGAAATTTATTTCTCACAGTTCTAGAGGTGGGAAGTCCTAAATTAGGGTTCCAGCAGGGTCACCTGAGGACCCTCTTCTGTGTTGTGGATGTCACATTACATCCTCATGTGTCAAAAAAAGCTAGAGACCTCTCCAGAGCTCTTTTGTAAAGGTACTAGTCTCATATATGAGGGCTCTGCACTCGTGATCTAATCACCTTGCAAAGGCCCCATATCCTAAAGGTCATCACATTGGACATCAATTTTGCATAGGAATTTTGGGGGACATGGACATTTGAACCACAGCAGAGATACTGATCTTTGCCAAATAAAATAATGAGCGAAACTACCAATTTAATTGATATTAACTTTATTTTCCTAGGAAATTTTCAGATGTCATTGCATTTTTTGTCTGCAATTGCTCCTTTTATATATTCATAAAGAAATATATTCATAAATTAGAAATTCTCCTAGATAAATTACATTCACCTTTTTATTTAGTCTGATGTTACTAGTATGACAAGGCATAATTGATGTTGTCCGTCCTTTTCCTCCTCTATTTTCGCTACAAATAATAACTGTATAGAAATACAGAAAAACATTCCAGCAAGATGTGGGGAAATATTTCTTGGGTATCACAGAATGAGTGAAAAAATTACAGGTGCTGATTTGCTGAGGCTGTACTTCTTTGCTATGTTATTGATGCTGCTGTACATCTAATATGAAAAGAAAATTGAATAATGCTGTTACTGGGCCAGCTTTTGGATATTGGTCAATACGTATTTTTAAATTTTCTAATACAGAGGAAAATCCTATACGTTTATTTGACATTTTGCTTTTAAATTTTCTAGGAATGTGCGGAGTTATGTGTGACTAGCTAACAGAATGTAAAACCTGGGTGTATTATATACAACATATATTTTTAGAGTTGATGAATTATTTTCAAACAATGAATTCTGAACTGAAATCACAGGACATCACCAAATGGTCCTTCAAACAAGTGTTATATTTATAAGCAATATTACTTTTACAAGCATTATCTATTATCAGCTATCTGGCATAGATTTAAGAAGCCCTAAGACCAGAAATTCACTTTCTTTTCTTTTTCTTCTTTCTTATTTCCCCCTTCCTTTTCCTTTCCTTTACTTTTCTTTTCTTTTTTCTTTGCATTACTCCAGAAAAATCCACATGTTAAATCACCTACTAACAAACTCATGATTTAAAATAGCAGCAAGAGACAATGTAATATAGAGAAATCTATCTTAATGTGGAAAATCGAGAGATGTAGGTTCTCAGATTATCAGTTTGATGGTTTTCATACTTCCTCTGAAAAACAAAATGGTTGGACTAAATAATCAATACAAAAATATTTTGGCATTGCTACATATCCATAGTCAGATTTTTAGCAAGACATAGTCTGACCAGACATACCTTTTTAAATGGGACAGAAAACATTACTGTCCCCTTTCTGGTATGTATGGTCAGCCTAGTCTCATGGGCTAAATTCAAGGTGTCAGAGGGCTGACCATACATACCATTTGAAAGGGGGCAGTAATATTGTTTTCTGTCCCATTTAAAAAGGTATGTCTGGTTAGTCTAAGCAAAAATCTTAGAAGTGAAATGGCGGTCATTAAATTTACCATGATGAATAACCATGTGTTCGTGCTCAGACTAGGATCTGAGTATGAATAAATACAAATTTGAAGCTGTTGAATAAAATTACTTCAGGCTTTCTGCTTTCATTTTCGTTTCTATGTATTATGTGACCATGTGAATTATGATTAAATTATAAAAAATGGTTAATATACTCTATTATATTATGCCACGATATATGAAAATATGGCCTCCAAGTAGATTTCTTCTAAGACCAAGGTGAATATAATAAAACCAAAGGCTGGCCTTTGAATTTATATCACATTCTTGCATGTAGAAATCTAAGAAAATAGCTTGATTCCTTTTAAGGCAAACTTTGGAATGTGCAGTTACAGTACAGTGCAAGTATTACCATTAGAGACTAAATTTTGCTGACTGGAACTCCAGCACACTATTTTCTGATTCAGAATAGGATAAACAGTTTATAAACTGAACTTTGTTGAAGTAATTGTGTTCATTAGCACAATTTTCATCTGACCCTGAATTGACCCTGGAGGTCTAATTACCTTAAGTTTAAGTATAATTTGTGAGCATACGGTAAATGAAGAAAACATGAACCTGAGTGAATTTATAGTCAGCTTTGTAAAAAAACACATTCTTAGAGGTTAAATTAAACTAATATGTAAATACATAATGACTTTCACCTCCAGAGAGGTTATTTTCTCCCACAAAATAATTACTATCACTCTAACTTCAGAAGTATTCGTGATTGCTTTGTAAGTCAAGCTGATTTCACATCTTACTTTTTCTTCTATTTTACAAGCCTTATTATAGCATTTTTGTTTATCTATTCTCATTTAAAAATGTTCTTAGTTTCTTAATGCAGACGCAATTGACCTTGTCCAGAACAATCCTGTTTTTATGTAAAGTTGGTGAAAGCGTACATAAAAGGGAAAATGCTGCAAGCAGTAAATGCTGCTCAGTTGGCATTCTCCATCATCAGCATGTCTACATGTTTCTTCTTACCCCAGTAAGTATCTCTTTTATGCTTACTCTTTCCAAAATGGCTTCAGTTTCTTTAAAATCCAAGGTGTTAATTATTCTTTCACAAGGTACATTTCAAATAAATAATATAAAGAATGAAAGCCTTTGAAAAGAAATTTGAATATATGATTTTGCAATATGATCCCAAATCATTTGAAGAGCTAAGGGTTGGGCACTATTATGGAAATGAATGAGGCTACCCATACCAATAGTTTTCATTTTAATTTTATGTTTTAATGTAAGAAGTATTTGAGGAAGTATTCTGTATATTTTAATACTTTCCTTTACTATTTAAAATGAATATTTAGCCATGAAGTGTCTATTCCCTAACTGCCTCCTTTCCTATGAATAAGTCAATAAAACAGTTTTGTACCTCAAAGAAATACCTAAATTTTAATTTCCTAATATTCTTTATCTTACTGATATGTATTTAGAAATATATCATACTAGCCTACCACTAATTATAGTATTACTGATATAAAAAATAAAGACCACATAAAGAATGATTAAGTAAAATTAATTATAAGACATTTGACATTAGTTCTGATGGAATTATTAATTGAAAATTAAACAAAGTGCTTGATTTAGATCAAGCAAATAGGATCTTCTTAATTCAAAGTAACAACCTCATTTAATTTTGATATTAAAGTATCTGATTAAATGTTTCAAACTCATTTGCTAACAATTTAATCATGTTTACATTTGGTCAAAATTATGGCTCTCATTCTTTCTCAGATACGAAGCACAAACACTTTATTCATATCTCCTTCAGTTCTCTACAAAGCATCTGACAACAAAACAAGACAAGGTATAGAACATAATAATATTGCAGAGCAATGCATTTTTGAGATAGGGAAATGAAATGTTAAGAATGACTGCACACCTAACATTGTATTTGCAACAGAGTGGGTATTAGATTGTTGATGAATAAGATTGATGCAATGACCGTAAGTATAAATGATGCTCCACCTGTCTAAGTACAACGACCTTGCACATAATGCAAAATATTCAACAATAATGTTACTAGAATGCTCAACACCCTGGCGAAAACATAAAATAGAGATATCTGAGTTTCATGTAAATTATAATGTTACAGAGTTCACTCTTAAATTCTCCTTTCTATAACTGCAGAATAAGGTTTTTTTTTCACGTCTGGGTTGATTTAATCTATTAGCTTGGTTATAGATATTCATTATGCCTGTCAAGCAATTGTGCTGGTCCTGTGTGGTTTTCACACTAAACTTTTCTTTAAAAAAATACAGTAAAATAGATACACACATCATAGGAATACCAAGATAGAAAAGCTATTACTCTTACCTAAAAACTACTGTACAAGATGATTCTTGATTTTTAATAGCATTCAAAGAGGTTTTAATGTGCCTTGTCATATAATATTTACTTTTTAATCACAGTTAAAATAAATAGCGATTATATTGAACATTTATAATTTTTGTATGATAAAAATAGAATGTTTCTATAAATATTGCATTTTGAATTCTACCCTGAATAGATATTTACAGTGATATTTCATATTAAAATATAACTTTTATTTTCTTCAAATTTTGTATTATGAATTCTTTCTGTAACTTATTCTAACATCTTAAAATGTTCATAGTGAAAGTATTTTATATAGTGCAATAAATGTTACTGTGGCAGATGAAACTCATCTCTATTTTTTCTTCTGAATGTAGAATATCTGGCACTAGTATTTAGGATATATGCTAAAATTCTTTGGTTTTTAATTTTGCATTTTACACCATAATGTTCTTTAGAAATAATAACCCTTTTATTATAAGATTTGTTTTTCTGCTAGATTTTTTTCACAATGGTATCTTTAATACTTTGAATAAAAATTAGAAAAATAGAAAAATTGCAGCCTGGTAATTCATTATGATCCCATATCTCTTCCAACACTGTAATTTCTAAAACTTACAGAATCATAGAAAACTGTGTGTGTCAAGGACTCTCAGGAAGAATTAAGACTTGGTATTTTTTTTGCTATTAAAGTCTTATTTTAAGATTAAACTTTAAATACAATTTTGTATGCAGTAACCTTTTAAAGTATCTAAAAATACCACAGAACTTCAGGTCAAGATGGCAGAGTAGGGAAGTGCTGTGTTTGCCTCCTACTGTGACCACATTAAAATTACAACTAAATTATGAGGGTGGGCTGATAAATGTTGCCTCCACCGTAATATCTTTTGTTACATTTGGCATATCTGGATATAACTGGTTCTGTGTAGTCACATGGTATCTCCCCTCCATCATTCTTGACCTTGCACACACAGATGCTTACAGTTTTCACCCAATGCACAACAAAATGGAAGAGTGTTCAGATGTTCAGTTCAAACAATGTGATATTATTGAATTTTTAACTGTGGAAAGAGATCTTCCAATTGAAATTCATAGACAAATGCAAGCCATTTATGGTGATCAGTGTGTTGATGTGAGTACAGTAAGACACTGGGTAAGGGGGTTCAATAGTAAAGAGTGGGGCAAATCGATTTGAGTGACAAATCATGAAGTGGAAGGCCCGTGACTGCTAGTGATCAGCTTCATTAAGATTGTGGAAGTGTCCTGAAGTGTGTGTGATTTTGTAGAAAAATAATTACGCAGCCTCCCCTCCACCCAGCCTGCAGGCCCAAGCTCAGGTGGGTGCCAAGTCTAAGTCTCCATCAACCTGACTAACACAGTTCACCCTGCCCTTTTGATTTCCAGAGACCTTTTCCCATGCAAATTGCAGGCCCACTGAAGCCACTTCCAGTGGCTTTTCCATATAAACATCCTGCCTTGGCTCATGCTGTCAACTTTCCTAAAATTTCTCAAGGTTCTCAAATCCTAAATAATCAGTATGACCTTAATGTACCCTGTACCTCCTTTTAAGCAGCCCCAAGCTTGATATTAGTGGCAGCCAGCCTCAGTTCCCAGCTTTTCCTCTGCCAGGCACTTCCAAGCCCAGCAGCAGTGGCAACCATCTACAGATCACTTCGTAGCTCATACCAAATGGTCTCAGGCAGGGCACAGGCAGTGACTGATCTAGGCCTACACCAGAGCCCCTCTCAAGAGGCTGTAGAACTAACACACCAGTGGCCAGCTTCACACTATACCAGAGGGCTACTCAACAACCTCCTCAAAAGACACAACCAAAACGCAGACTCGAGGCGCCAAAAACCCATGAAAGCAAATCCTGATCCATAGCGTCAGCCCCTGCACAACAGCTCCTACACTGTAGTCATGACTAGTTCTTACAGCCAATCAGCTTGATAGTTAATTGCCAAAAGAAAGCAAGGCTCAATTACAACAAGAGGGTACACACAACTAACACAGGACACATGCCTGGAGCACCCACCCTATGTGACCAGGGAGAGGGTGCCACTGAGCCTCACCTGACACCTATTATATAAAGCCACTTTAGCAAGACAGGAAGACATAGAAGATCTACCTAATACATAAAAACTAAAATAGGAAAGGAGTCAAAATGAAGAAGTAGATGAATTAAGTGAGAACTTTAACAAGAGATAGGAAACATAAAAAATGGAGATAGAAAACATAAAAAAAGAACTAGTTAGAAATAAAGAATACAATAACTGCGTGAAGAATACATTAGAGGGAATTAACAGTAGATTAGATGAAGCAGAGGGTGAAATCAGTGATTGGGAAGACATAATATCTGAAAACAATCAGAACAGCAAAAAGAAAAAAGGAATAAATAAAAATAAAGGGGCTTTCGGACAACATCAAGTATACCAACATTCACATCATAGGGGTACCAAAAAGAGAAGAGTGAGAGCAAAGAATTGAAAATCTATTTGGAGAAGTAATAGCAGGAAACTTCCTTAACTTAGTGAAAGAAATAGACCTATAAGTCCAGAAAGTTCGGAGAGTTTCAAACAAGATGAACCTAAAGATGTCTACATCAAGGCACATCATAAGTAAAATACCAAAGGTTAAAGACAAAGAGAGAATCTTAAAAGCAGCAAGAGAAAAGCAT
This sequence comes from Lyroderma lyra, assembly GCA_004026885.1. NCBI lineage: Eukaryota > Metazoa > Chordata > Mammalia > Chiroptera > Megadermatidae > Lyroderma > Lyroderma lyra. Next base: position 34,797 of record PVJL010006615.1, on the reverse strand, counting down.
TTACTTAACTTAAGCATTTACAAGGGAGTTGCCTTAAGACTGTCAGCTGATTTATCAACAGAGATTTTGCAAGCCGGAAGGTATTGGCACAAAATATTCAAAATACGTAAAGTAAGAACCTGTAACCAAGATTACACTATTCGGCAAGGCTACCATTTAGAACCAAAGGACAGATAAAGAGGTTCCCAGGTAAGTAAAAGCTGAAGTACTTTATCACCACTGAACCAGTATTTCAAGAAATGTTAAAGAGACTTTTTTAGGAAAAAAAAAAAGGAAAAACAATAAACAATATGAATAATAAAAGGCAATGATTACATAATTATCAACAATAACTTGAAGTGTATATAAATTAAACACTCCAATAAAAAAACACACAGTGGTTGAATGGACAAGAAAATGAAACCTTCACATATATTGCCTAAAAGAAACTCACTTCAGATGAAAAGACACATATAGATTAAAAGTAAAAGGATGGAAAAATTATTTCATGCAAATTAAAATAAAAGCTTCTGTAGCAATTCTCATATCATACAAAATAGATATTAAAACATAAGCCATTATAAGAGACAAAAAAGACCCAGCAATTTCACTTTTAGCTGTTTACCTGAAGAAACCCAAAACAGTAACTCAAAAAGACATATGCATCTTTATGTTCATTGCAGCATTATTTATAATAGCCAAGAATGGAAGCAAGCTAAGTGTCCATCCATAGATAAATAGATAAAGAAGTCAATATATATGAGGACTGTCTTGAAACTATACAGCCATGTAACCTTTCTCATTATATTGACAATGGCTAGATATTTTCTGGACAGCCTGCCTATACGATGGAATATTACTCAGCCATAAAGAAGAATGAAATCTTGCCAATTGCATTAACATGGAATAACCTTCAAGATATTATGGTAAGTGAAATAAGTAGACAAGGCAAATACAATATGATTTCATTTGTATGTGGAATCTAAAAAACAAAAGAAATAAACAAACAAAACAGAAACAAACATCTAGATACAGGAAACATTTGACTTGTTGCCTGATAGGAGAGTTTGGAAGGAAGGGCAAATAAAGGAAAAGGATTAAGATGTGTAAATAGCTGGTTATAAACAAAGTCACAGGGATGTAAAGTAAAGCTTAGGGAATATAGTCAATATTATTGTAATAATTATGTATGGTATTAGATGGTTATAAGATGGTAAGTGAGTATTTTGTAAGTTATATAAATGACAAATAACTAAATTTTGTATTTGAAACTATTATTGTATGTCAACTATAATTATAAAATAAAAAATATTTAAAAAGGAAGTTACAAAAAATAAATTATCTCAGGTTGCCCTACTAACATAGTAACATTACCCCTTCTACATTTATCACTCAATTTTGACTAATCAGCTTCTATCTTTCTAATTCTATTGTTTGTAATTTATAATAACAAAGTTGTTAATATTTACTTGTAAGAGACACTCCTTTAAATAAAAATAAACAAGAAAGGCAGAGAAAAAAATGTAAGAAAATATGTATCGCAATTTAGTAAGTAAAGCAATATTAATATCAATTAAATCATTATTTTGGCAAAAACCTTATTAAGTCATAGAAATTATAAATAAATATATCACAAGAAATATATTTATTACAAAATACTTTAAAATTACCAATAATTATGTCCAAAAATTTTAAAAGAATAGAACAAATTAAAAGCATTTAAATAAACAAATAATATTGATAAAAGCACATATTAAATAAAATAGATGCAAAAACAAAGTGATTAAATTTTGAGTTTTTTGAAAAAGTGATAAATTACACAAATGTCTAGCAATAATAGTAACAGAAACAAAAATATAAAGACACATAAAATTAGATCTGCAAAAAGCTGTGATGCAATAAAAACTAAAACACAGGTAAATTAATTACCAGAACAAATTTAATTGCAATAAATTTAAAAACCTAAATGTAATTGATAATTTTTTAGTAAAAGATAAATTACCAAACTACAGCAAACTTAAATAAAATATAGTCATTAAAAAATTAAACTTGGAGATAATGATTTTATGAAGAATATTAGGAAGATTTTTAAATTGATATGTTTTACAATATCTGCAAGGGGCCATTAATTCATAATTTATGCAAAGTATATCATTAATAAAGAGTGGAAAAGATATTCCACTGATTTTTAGAGAAGGGTGTAACTTTTATCCAAAAATTAGAAAAGCATGTAATAATTTATAAACTTTTTTCACTTAAAATTTAAAGAACTGTAAAGATAATATTATTTTAAAAAAAAATCAATGTACCAAGAATAATATATCAGGATATAGTTGAACTAATTCTTTGAATATAAGATTAATTCACTGTCATAAATCTATCAGTGTAATTCACCCAATAAATAGAAAAAAATTATTCTATAAAATCCAACAACTCTTCCTGATTAAAAAAATTATAATTTAGCAAACTAGGCATAGATGAGATTGCTTGTCCACTGAAGAAGTGCAGCAATCATTATACATTTTGAATGTTTATGTTTTATCTTCTTTATTAACTTAGCTGAACATCTGTTTAATTTGTACATTTTTTAAATTACTGATTAATTTGGTCTACCCCTCTTTTCCTAATTCATTAATTTCTTGTTTTATCTTTATTACCAAGGTTATTACATTTTTTATTTTTTCTACTTTTCTGATATGATAATTTATCTTACAAATATATTTAGTGAATAAGTGGTTAAGATCATGTTTTTCTGTCATTGCCTTTATATCTAAATATTAAATTCTAATATGTAGTATTTTAATTGTTATGCTATCATAGAGATTAGTATTTCTAAGAAAATTGATTAATAGATTCTCAGTTTTATTCAAAATACTAGTCTGCAAAATAGTGATTTTTAAACTTTGTAAAACAATGTTGTTAACCTTAAGGGTATAAATACATGGAAGAAAATTGGATCAGTAAGATATACATACACATATAAATAAATTCAATATTAGGTAAATTTTACTTTTAAATTTAGCAGACAAAAGATGAAATATTTAATAATAAATTGAGTTTGGATATTTGATCATGCATATGTATAAGAAACAAACACTAAATCTCTATTCAAAGTCTACATAACAATAAGCTTCAAATGAATTAATATGTACAGAAAATAGAGAATAAAGTGTAGAAAAAACAAATAATTTTGTTTTATTTTTTAACCTTGTGATGTGGAAAGTTTTTCTAAAGTAGACACTACTTCTATATATTTTTTAAGTTATGAGATTTTATAACTTAAAATGTAGAACATTGTACGGAGCCTGTGAGCCGAAGGCCATGTCAAGGTAAAAAAGCAGGCTTTAGCAAGGCGGCTTGTGTGTTTAAGATTCTGGTAGGCACAAGTGCTGCAAAGCTGGTTGGCCTCCGGAAGCAACCAAGGACATGGCTCTTGGCTCACTCTCTCAAGGAAGGCAAAAGGACATTTGGTGTGTCAGGATTAACTGCAAGGCCTTGGGCAAACCACAGATTGTTGTCTGCTGACGTAAAGCCTGGGTGGCGGATACCGCACAGATAACCCTGTTCCTGCACTTTTGACCTTCCCTGTTGCTTGTCCTATAAAATAAGCATGCAGCTGTCAGACTGGGCCTCTGTGCCTCCATCTGAGCAAAGAGGACCATCTGGTCCCAGCTTTCCTTTCTGTCATGTCTGTGTCTGTGTCTGTGTATGTTTCTTAATTCCCTGTCGCTTCCCCTCAGGTTCCGTTCTCGCTGCGCAGGTCACGGCAAAACATATTTATTTAAATTTCTATAAATAAATTAATTAGACTAATGACAAACTGGAATAATAATTTGCAATGTGCAATTACAATAATAATTCATATTTACATTATATAAAGAGTTCTTACCAATAAACAAAAAAGAACAAACTCTTTAAAAATTGAGCAAAATGCTCTAGCAAATTCATTTCTACAAAGGCATCCTTTTATAATTACTTAAACATGTGCACCAATATAGAAATATATCTCCACTTATATACACATAAACATATAAATATTTATGTGCTATAGTTAAAATTTAGAAATAATGCCTATGTGTATTTTATGAAAATAGAAAAATAGATTATGGCACATACGAGTACATATTATGAAGCTATTAAAGGGAATAAAATGTAGCTGCATCAAAAGATTTCCAAGATAACGTTAATATAATTGAAAAATAAAAAGAAAGATTTGCAAGATGTATGAGTGTGTGTCTATGAAAGAGAGAAAGAGATTTAAAAGTAAGAAAGAAAAAGAGAGGGAGAAAAAAGAGAAAGACAGAGAACGTGAGTGGCTACTTCCAGGGTGTATACACTGATATGAGCAAGAAAAAAATGGTATGTCAGAATGCTCTTATTTTTGTATAATCCTACTGTTTGATAGTTTCACAATATACCTATATAAATTTAATTTAAAAATTCAGTTTTAAGGTTAAAATATTAGAATCAGAATACCTTGACTTTAATTAAGTATCTTATCTTTTATATCTAATTAATACCATTAATTTTAATGTTATTACAGATGTACATCTACATTTATATTTTTTTAACACATCAAGTCAGATTATTAAAATGCAAACAAGACATTTATATAATTATTTAGATATTTAAGAAGAGATCATTCATTTTTGTATCCTCTGCAGAGTCTCTTATTCCATGAGTTTATGTTTTTTGTTTTGTTTTGGTGCTTTGTTTTTGGTAGACCCTGCATGAAACATTACAATCTAGGAAAATACGATCATTGATACCATGAATATGTAAAATGGATGTTTTGAGTAAGTATGGAGAAAAGCTTTAGGTAGAGCTTTGACAATCAGAAAATGGGAGGAAAATGTTAAAGTAAAAAATACACTTTAAAGTCTTACAGAGTATTTAATTTGCATTAATAGAGTCTGTACTTAGAATTAAATATAAGGTAATTATTAAAATAACTTTGCTAAAACAAATAAAATTAAATGTGTTGTTATATAATTAATTAACCACATAAATAATCAAAGTTAAGTAAAAATACAAAATTGAACATTTTTAAATAGCTAATTTTAAATACTAATTTTTAGATTACCTAATACCATTACTAACATGCAATAAATGTTTAATGAATATTAATTTAAAACATAAAAACAATGACTAGTATTCACTTAGCGCTCATCCTGTGCCTGCCTGGATTTGTGGCAATTATAATAAATGCATTATTTTATTGTCTCATCACAACCCAAGTAATCAATTATATAAATCAATGATCCCTGACAAGGCTACCATCTAGTGGTGATTAATTCAAGATTTCATTAGTTACCTCACAATTGCTATTCTGGAATTCCAGGAATGAAAGCTAGGGTATTCAGTTATAGAGACAAAATTAGATATAGCTGAACAAATGATCTGATAATAGTATGAAATCCTAAATTAATGATGTTGTAGATTACTTTTGTGCATTCAAACATGCCCTGTTTTGAGAAGCTATTTTAATGGATCTGAGCACTATGAAAATATAAGATATCCAATATTATGGCCACTGAGGTAAATAATTTACAAATGTTACTATTTTTGAAAAAAAATATAATTTTTATTAAATATTTCTATCATTATCATCTAGACAAAAACTATGTTCACCAATCATCATATTACAGAAGAATTAAGAGAATTTTCTTTTAATGAATAGTTTAAAATAAAGAAAAGAGGGAGTTCCCTGATGGTGTAGTGGCTTAAGGCTTCGGCGCTGGCGCTGTCAGTGCTGCGGCCTGGGTTCGATTCCCAGCCAGGGAGCTACCCACATACCAAAAAGCAAAAAAAAAAAAAAAGAAAAAAAGAAGAAAATTTGAAAAATCAATTAGGGTAAGTTGGGAGAAAAAGAAATTAAAACTACCTATTTACACAGAAAACCATCACTGTTCTCAAACCATGTCTCTTGAGTGCAAATCTGGTAGTATTTAAATTTTAGGACACAGCCTATGACTAGCTCATACATGGTTACCATGGCACGACCCATATCCCACCCAAAAACTACATGCACTTGGAATTGAGGAAGAGAAGTTCTCATGAGACTTCACACTCAATTACAAAGTACTCTGAAGGGTGCCTTTATGCTCATTTTCTCAATTAATTACAGCAAATGTCACCATGGACAGCTTGCAGCAGCTAATTGAATTTGACAGGTTAACTTGAGAGTACTATTCACTGAATGCACTAGAGAGTTGGGGGTAGCAAAAGGACTGCCCAAGACAGAAAACAGAAAACTTCAAGTGAAAAAAATGTATAGTAATGGATTCAGCATTGGGCAGCTTGAAAATATTTATCTACTGAAGAAAACAATGACCAGAAAATACATCAGGAGAATACCATTTCATTATTATTATGTACTATAGGACTGTGCACTTTGCTTTTATTTTGGAGAATTCGGTGCTAACATTTTATAATTTTGGAGATTTTTGAATTATTACAATAGCTACACAAAATTAAAATATATTGCTCTTTCATGTTTCTTACTGGCCACATCCAAATATCACAGGCACCCAATTTAAGTTCAAAATTGATCTCACTTTTTTTTCCTCCTCACCTGAAACTTATCTTCTTGTGTTTTTCTGATATTTGTCAAAACATTAAACTCAGGACAGTCAACTGAATTTCATATCATCTTTCACTTCTTCCTTTACTTTTGTGAGCCTTCCAATAACACCTTTCAGTAATTCCCACTGCTTCTATTTTTCAAATGTATCTAAAATCCCTGTTCTAATCTTACTGCCATTTCTCTAGTTCATAATCTCATTACCCTATCTTATATAGTAATCATAAAAGTCTGATATCTGATATCCCTGCCTTCAATTTCCAGTCCTCTCTGTTCTCCATCTCCAACACAGTCTTGATGTGGATCTTTTCTAAACTATAGATCCATCTCTAGTGAGATTGAGAATTATTTTCTTAAGTTTAGTTAATTAAATTTAAATTTTAAATAGGCATATTTGGGCTAGTGAAGCCCTAGAGTAAATTTTAAATAGGCATATTGAAGAGTGAAGCCCTAGAGTAAATTCTAAATACAATTTAAAATATAAAGATGAAAATAAAATTACAAAAAGATGTTCTATTTGCCTAAAGAAAAAACATAAAAGATAAACAGAGGAACTCAAATCAGGGAGAAATAGAAAACATGATAAATGGTAGACCAAACTCAACCATACCATATCAAAAATTAAATTAAAAATAAATGGTCTATGCATACCAAAAGTAGAGATTTTAACACGGGGTATTTTCCAAAGGAAAAAAGTCTAGAAAATTATGTGGTACTTACAAGACATGCACTTTAAAAAAGTTGTACATTGCAAGTAACATGATGAAAGTATACAATGAAATCAGTAAGTTTAAGAAAGCTGGACTGCGTGTTTTAACAAAAACAAAGTGGATTTCAAAAAAATTGAAGATAATCTGAGATAATGTAAAGTACTTCATAAAGAGAGAGAGAGAGAGAGAGAGAGAGAGAGAGAAGAAAGACAGAGAGGACACAGCCATCATATATTGGCATAACTCCAAAGCAAAGTTTCAAAAAACATCAAGTAAGCGCTGACAGACTAGAGAATAGACAAATCCAGTTATAACTGGATATTTCAACACTCTTCTTTAAGTAACTGATAAACTATACAGGAAATAAAGTCAGTAAGGATATACTCATAAAAATGATAAACAATACTATTACCCACCTTAGCCTCATAGGAATTCATAGAGAACTTCATCATATAACTGCAGAATACACATTTTTTCAACTGCACATGAAATGGTAATCAAGACAGGCCATGGCTATAAAATAATTCTGAACAACTAGAAAAGTTAAAATCTTATAATGTGTTGTTTCTGGTCAAAGTAAAATTAATTTAAAAATTAAGCACCACATATAGGGACACAACATTCACTAAATATAAAATAAAAGTAATGAACTAGAATTTATCAAAATTAAACTTGAACTCATTAAAACATAAAAATAAGGAAAAAAAGCCAAACATGAGAGAACACATCTGATAAAATATGACTCATGAATAGAGTTCTCTTTCTAAATAAATTTTATTAAATTAATTGGGGTGACATTGGTTAGTAAAATTATATAGATTTCAAGGGTACAATTCTATAACACATCATCTATACATTGCATTGTGTGTTCACCACGCAAAGTCAAATCTCCTTCTGTCACCATGTATTTAACTCCCTTTACCTTCTACCATCCCGCCTCCTCCCTTACGCTCTGGAAACGACTAAACTATTACCTGTGTCTATGAGTTTTTGCTTGTTTGTTTGTCTTGTTCATTTGCTGCTTTTAGTTTTATATCCCACACATGAGTGAAGTAATATGATTCTTGACACTTTCTGTCTCACTTATTTTGCTTAGTGTAATACTTTCAAGATCTGATGTTGTTACAAATGGCAGCATTTCATGTTTTCTTATGGCTAAGTAATATTTCATTGTGTAAATGTACCAGAGCTTCTTTATTCAATCATTTACTGAAGGACACTTCAGTTGTTTCCATGTCTTGGACACTGAATAATGCTGCAATGAATATAAAAGCACATATATGTTTAGAAATAAATGTTTTCAAATTTTTCTGGGAGATACTCAGAAGAGGGTAAAGAGGGTCAAATATACGGGAATGGAAGAGGAAATGATTTGGAGTAGTGAATACATGATGCAACATATAGATAATGTATTATAGAAATGGACACAACATCTAAATAATTTTACTAAACAATCTCATCCCAATTTTATTTTTAAAAAACTATGTCCACACATAAAACTACATAAATACTTTATAACAGCTTTATTAATAGTTGCCAAAACTTGGAGGTGTTCAAGATGTCTTTCATTAGATTAATGAATAAATAAACTGTGGTACACCCAAACAATAAAATATTATTCAATGATAAAAAACAATTAAATATCAAGTCATGAGAACACATGGACCAATCTTAAATGCCACTTACTAAGTGAAAGAAGTGAATATGAAAAGATTACATACTGTAATTTTTCAACTATATGATAATCAGAAAAAGGCAAAACTATGGAAATAGTCAACAAAATTCTTGTTTACCTGGAGTGGGGACAGGGGTTAGAGACAAATGAACAAAGCACAGGATTTTTAGGGGAGTAAAAATACTCTGTATGATACTATAATGATAGAGGCATATCATTATACATTTGTCTGAACCCATAGAATGTACAACTCCAAGAGTGAACTGTAGTGTAAACCATGGACTTTAAGTGATAATGATGGGTCAATGTAGGTTCATCAATCATAACACATGTATCACTCTGATGGGGAAGGTTGATAATAGGGAAGAGGGGCTATGAATGTGTGGGAGTGGGTGGTAAATGCAAAGTTTCTGTTCTTCTTATTTTTGTTCTGAGCCTAAAACTGTTGTAAAAGTCAATAAATTATGAAAAGATTTGAACAGGTATTTCATAAAGAAAAACATACAAATGGCTATAAAGATATACACATGGCAATAAAAGACATGAAAATCTCTTCCATATCATTACATTACCACTAATTAGGAAAGTACAAATTAAAACCTCAGTATGATACCACACCCACTAAAATAGCTAAAATTAGAAAAATGACAGCATTGAATGTTGGTGTTGCTGTAGAAGAACTGGCACTCTCAAACATTACTAGTAATACTGCACTTCCAACATTTACTTTGAAAAAATTTATCCATTTTTAATAAACTATGATCCAGCAATACCACCACTAGGTATTTATTCAAAAGAAATGAATATTTTTGTCCACAAAAAATTTTGTATACTTTGTTCAAAATAGCTCTAAACTGGAATCAACCTAAATATTTATCAACAGGAGAACAAATAAGCAAATACTTTATTCATACAAATTGAATACCATTCAGAAAATTTAAAAGAATAAAATATTGATATTTGTCACTTTCATCATGGATAAGTCTCAAAAATATTTGTTGATTGAAGAAAGCAGACACAAATAGATATATTATTATCCATGCATATAAAATTCAGGGATAGGCAAGACTAATGTGTTGTGATATAAATCAAAGTAGTGGTTGCCTGTGGTTGTTGGAAAGGGAACACACAAGAACTTTCTGGGATTATGAAAATACTTTATACCTTTATTGCAATGGTGTTTGAGAACAAAATATTTATTAAAACAATATTTTGTGCATTTCACTCAATGTAAATATCACCTCAATTATTAAACTTTCATAAACTCTGATTTGAAAAAAAAATTGTAAATAGTAGTAAACCAATAAAAGTGTTCACACTTGTAATAAAGAAAATTCAGGTGAAAACTAAGAAATATATTCTTTTTATTTATTATAAATAATAATAAAATTATATTATATTCTTAGAAAGATATACTCTGTTAGCAGGACATTAAATTTACATACTCTTCCTGAAAAAGACATTTCTAGTTCATTAATTCAACTTTAACTAATAAAACAATATTTAGACAAATTTTGATATTCATGTACATTCATTGTCACATTTTTTATAATACTAAATTGTAAACAAGTAAAATTTCCCAAAATAAAATAATTGCATTGGTTAAATAAACAAATGATAAACCTTTGGAAATCATCATTAAAAATTTATTTTTTAAGTAAATTATATTGTTATGAAAAAGTGCTCTAATACAATGTAAAAAGAAAATTAAAATTAGAGATAAAAATATATTTAATATAATTAAAATTTATAAAAAAGTATATATGTAGAGAATTTAAAAATTAAAAGCAACTGAACAAAAACATCCACAATGTTTCTGGGGTGATGTAATCATAGTAGATTTTATATAATTTTCTATATACTTTTGTACTTTCTTATTTTTTAGATGAACATTATTTTTTATATGTTTATATTTATGGACTATCTTAAATCAGTAAATTAAAAAAGAAACTTTAGTTCGCTATCTCTTACTGACCTCAGAGTAAAACTGTTTACAAATTTCTCACGGACCCTCTTCCAGAAAACCTGCTATGACAATACATTGCCTTAGTGTTTCTTGGGAGTTAAGTTGCTTAATTATAAAGAATCAAAATAAAAGTCAAATGCCTAAAAAAAAAGCTTTTGATGGAAAATTTTCCTAAGATTTACTCATAATTAAAATTTGCCTAACTCATATTAAATTGACTTTCTCTAGTTATCAAAGTATTCAGTGTAGAGTTCAATTGAGATAATAAAATATTTTTAAAAAATAAAAATTGTAGCACAATCACTTTCAAGAACAAATATTTATGAGATATAACTATCCAATCAGATTTTAGAATTTTCCTTCTATTTGCTATGTAGTCCACAAGAAATACTTGGGTAGGGTACGAAAAATATTTGCACTTGAATTGGTTTTATCATTGTGAATCAGTTACTTACCATTTGTACTACATGAATTGCCAGAAATTACCTTTGCTTGCCTAGAATTGCTAGAAGCTTTATAAAAAACTTTCTGTACCATATGCAGAATCTATAAAATTTGACTTTCATGAAAATAAAATATTTATATTATATTTTGTGAAAGAAACTTGGAAAGGCACATATTCTTCACATACTTGTGAAGAATTATGGCTAGACAGTTTTAAATAAGAAAGATTTAGGTGTAGAAATTGTGTAAAAAAAGATTGGTATGATTTTGGTGGCTTTATTGAAGATGTATACACACAGCGATTCCTCGTATTCAATATAACTATTTGCACTAAGAGAGAATGAGTTTTCAAATTATAAACTTTTTAATGACTGATTTTTAAAATATTTATGTAAACTATAGCGGGGCAATTTAAGGTGCATTTTCAATATGAAATTACACCTTGTATGTATAAGTAAAAATGAATGTGACTATATTGAAGCTACAACAGCTAATTTAAAAGTAGAAAAGATAGTCAACATTAATTGATTTTATTTAATCTAAATGGAAAAAATGACTCGTGAATTTTTTTGTATCAGATTGGAAGTACTAAAACTTTGCTTACTAAAAAATGTCTGATGAAATATATCACTTAAATTTTTAATTTATATGACTGAACTAGTAAATAAAAAATAGATCTCCACAAGGTTAGATGTTAAAAATATGGAAGCTTGAGGCTGCCATGAAATTTCAGCAGATCCCCAGCACTTCTGTTTTAATGATCTCACACAGCACAGAAGATAAATGCTAGGACTTGATTGAGAATGGGAGTTTGAACACAGACACTCCTATCCAAGCTCTGGTAGGTTCTAAGGTGAACCTTAGTTCACTGTGGGTGACGGGATCAGAAAATGGCTTAAAGTGCTTTTGTCTTGCAGTCTCTGCCTTCTGTTGACGTCACAATGTCTAGTCCCTGGCTTCTTGCGGCACTGGAGTACTCATCTCCTTTGTGTCTGTGGTGTCTGCCTCTGCCTGTCTCTCCTCAGTCTGTCTCTGTGGCCATATTTGCTTTTCTTCTTCCTCCTCCCCTTTCTGCTCTCTCCTCTCCCATACATCTACCTGTTACAATATTAAACTTGGCCAGAATCTGAGTCTATGTACACATACCCACACAATTCACCAAGCCTACATATTTTTATACCCAAATCTTCAAAAGCCAGTTAGTTCCAATTTATATAAATTGTTTCAGGGTATAAAAAGTTAAGAAAAACTTCAAATATCCCTAATTAAGCAAATATATCATTGACACTTACAAAAATATATAAAAAATGAAATTGATAAATAGAAAAAGCTTCTAACCAATCTCACTTCTAAATATCAGTGTAAAAATTCCAAATATTAGTGCATAGACTTCAACAGCACATTGAGAAATTCGTATAAGATTGAGATTTTACTCTGGGAATGTAACAGTTCAAATATAATTCAATTTTAAGATATCCATTAATATAATTCAACATATTGATTGATATAAGGAGAAACATACAAAAAGCAACTCCCAACCTTGATTTTTAAAAATTCAATACGATAGAAATTTATATATGTCCATATAATTGTCTAATATAATTAAAAAAGAGATAAAATTAGAAAAATTAAAATAAGTAAAACTATATTTTACAATAATTGATAGTATAGTTAAGAATACATGTGAATCAATTATAAAACCAAATCAAGACAATAATTCACAAAGTGTCCATATGTATAATTAAGATACAACAAAGAGATAGCCTTCATTACCCTAACAATAACTAGTTACACTATAACAGAGTATTCCTTTTATACTCACAATAAAACTCATGAAATTTGCTGAAAACATATATAAGAAAAACTTTTGAAAGACCTAAGCAATGCAAAAATCGTCTCAACTGAAAATCTGTTCTTTGAATAAAACATGTTATATTTTGCAATTAGAAAACAGTCCACAAGACCACCCTCACTCAGGCACCAAATGAAGACTTCAGGGTGCCCCAACCTACCCTTATTTCTGACAATCGAAAGGTTGAGGGTCCCCCAAACCATGTTTATCTTCAATAATTCACTAGAAGGACTCATAGAACTTATTAAAAGCTGTTTACTGACAGGTACCATTTATTACAGTGAAAGACACATTAAAATCACCCAAAGAAAGATGTTTGGGGCAGAGTCCAGGAAAATTCCAAATGCAGTGAAGTCATGAACAATATCAACTCTTCTGGAAACAATGTGTTACAACAAGCATTAATTATTCCAACCAGAGAAACTTACCAAGCCTTGGTGTTCATAAATTTTATTGGAGCTTGGTCATATAGACCTGGTTGGCTGTCAACATGGCTAACCTCAGTCTCTACCTCCTCCAGACATGGAGATAATGTATAACCCAAAGTACCCATCCTAAGCCACATTGTTAGACTATCTGGGAGGGCCCAAAGCCCCCAGCTAACCAAAAGTACTTTCACCAGGCAGGATTTTTAAGACCTTAGAGATTCTCCTAAGAAGCTGCAGGCAAAGGCCAGATCTCTCTTGTGACAAAGGTGAATTCTTTCATCAAAACATACTCATATATGCCAGTTCTCCCTAAAATAATTCACATATTTTCAGGTAGTATCAATAAAAATATCTATTTTTTGAAATGAAAAATAACATTTTTTTGGTCACTTCCCTGGCTAGGAATCGAACCCAGGCCATGGCGTTGAGAGTGCCGAAGGCTAGCCACTACACCACCAAGGAACACCCAGAATTAAAAAATTTGATTTGAAATTCCCTATTAAAAAAAATAAAAAATATTCCAAAAACCATAAAGACAGATTGTCAGGATATCAGGAATTCCTGGAAAATATTGAATTATCCTCTGTAGCTGGCTCTCCATGCAGTAGTCATTAGCCACAATTGGCTATTTAAATTAAAATTTAAATTAATTAAAAATACATAAAATAAAAATTCAGCTTATCTGTTATAGTAACCATATTTCAAGGAGCTGCCATATTGCACAATATAGCTATAGAGTATTTCCATTATCTCAGAAAGTTCTACTCGACAGTGCTATTCTGGAGCCTCTGTATTTAAGCAGCTTCATACACAGAAGAATAAAATAGAAAATCAAGACATAGACTGACCCAAATATATATGTGTAAATAAATATGTGTGTGTGTGTATGTGTATGTGTGTGTGTTTAGTATGTAGTAAAATGGTGTCAAATCAATAATATAATATTCAATAGATGAATATTATATTCATCTATTGGATAGCCATTTGACAAAATATAAAACTGTATCACATCTCACACTATAAATAACCAAATGGATGAGTATAGATGTGTATTCTGATATCTACACACACACACACACACACACACACACGCATACATGTGTGTGTGTGTGTGTGTGTGTGTGTGTGTGTGTGTGTGTGTAAAGCATGGCAAATCCATCTAAAACACGGATATAGAAAACAACCTTCTGTCATTCAAAAATCAAATTCACCTAAAATTATAAAAAATAAGACATCACTTAAACCAAGTGATAAAAGTAAGTGAACCTGATTGTATACTAATTTCATCACTTATTAACTCACAGATTTCTAGTTGGCAATCGGGACAAGGCTCAGATGTATGATTTTGTTCATCTTCCCCTGGGCTCACTCATAATAGATACGGTGACCTGGCATGTCCTCTGTATCACTCTGTTTACATGTCTGGTGGTTGACAGGCTGTTGGCTGGAGCCCCTTGATTCACCTCTATACGACCTGTCTGAAGGTAAGAGCATGTTTGTATAGTGGCAAAACTCTAGTAAGAGATAGGAAGTTTCAAAGCCTTCATGGCACACATGATGTCACTTCTGCTACAATCTATTAGTTAAAGCAAGACATAGGCCATCCCAAATTCAAGGGGTTGGAAGACCAATCTTGTCCCTAGTTAGAAGAAATTGCAAACTATCTCTGGTTATTTTAAACCCACCATATCATCTTTTCATCTATCTATCTATTTTTTTATCTATGTACCTTATCTATCTATCTATCATCATCTTCTACCTACCTATCTATAGATAGAAGAAATATGCCAATTTTTAACCATTTGTCAATCTGAGTGAGAGAACATGACTGTTTACTGTAAAGTTTTGTAGGACTAAAATTGTAAATGGAAGATGGAAAAAATTAAAAAAGAAACAAAATAGAAAACATTATCTGTACTCATTTCTTTCTACTTAACTTACTTCCCCACTGTTCCCACATAGCAAAATTTCATCCCAAAGTTATCCCAATCTTGAGTTAGAGTGAATCCATGTATAGGAGCATTTATCCATGTATAGAAAGATATGATCTGCATAAATGTAGTCTTCCTGTTACTCTCAGTTGGTTGCCATAAAGAATGACCTGTGGATCAGTTTGTCTAAGATGGTTTTTGGATTGATTTCTGTAACAATTTTGCTGGTAATTTAGAACATACAAAATGAACTACTTCCTATGAACTCTAACTCTTTGTCATAGCACTGTGTTTCTGACCCATAACTTGTTCTTTTAGTTCTCAAAGTTAACTTTTGTTACTTTTTCTCATTATAGAATTTTTTAGATATTAAATTTAGTCCAAAAGTATTTACAATTAGATTTATTAACATCATACACATTTCTATCATGTATAAATTTATACTTTCTATAACTGTAAAAGCAGAAATAGTGTGACAATTAGTAGATTAATTTCTATGCACTTAATTATTTCCATTATTTTTAAACATTACTTAAAAGTGTTATAATTCATATTAAACTGTAAACCAAGTTGTACTCTAAGTTAGTTAAGCTGAAACTAGGTTTCCCAGAATCCCATGGCCTATATGATCTAGTTGAGAGTTGACCAAAATAGGAAATTACTCCAGAATTGGAAGGCAGAAGTGAAGCAGCTGCTTACTCTTCAAAGGACATTGGATCAGATGCCATGACAGACAAAAAAAAAAGTGGGTTCTCTCTTGTTTTACTCTATATCCAGCTCTTTTTCTCACTGCCAGTCCTATTGATAAACAACAACTGAAGCTCCTCATCAGATGTTTGGGTAGAGACTTTTAAAAGCAAAAGTTACAAAATTTGGACAATTTGCCCTAACTTTTTTCTTTAGCTTCTCTTACATTCGCATTTCATTTGGTAGTTAGACAATATTGGCTTCCAAGTATTCTCTGAAATTCCTGAATTTTACCCCATGAGTTCTTTAGTAGGGCTGCACAGGACTTCCCTAATCTCCCCAATTCCCCTTCAGATCCTTCCTAAAGTTCAGTCTCTCCCATAATTATGGAAGGTCTTATTCTCATTATTAATCTATAACTCATAATCCTCGTGGTATATTTCTTTCCTTGTTTAAACTTTATTGATAGTTATTTTTACAATAATGAACATTTCAGAGTTTTACAGTGTTGGCTTGTAAGATCCTGCACAATATAAAATAGGGTCATTTTCTACTAATGTTAGTTTTATTAATACCAGATATCTTCAGAATATTGTTATTTCTACTTTATATTATGTATGTACAGAAATAATTGTATCCTTTGTATTTCTGTGGTATCGGTGGTAATTTCTCCCCTTTCATTTCTAATTTTGGATATTTGTGTCCTTTCCTTTCGTCCTTTGATTAGTCTCCAATAAGTCTAACAATAAAAATGAATTAAAAAAAAAAGAAATAATTATAAACATTTTACTTCCATAAACCTAAGAAATAAACTGTGGTTATTTTAAACTCACATTACCATCTACTCATTTATCTATATCTATGAATCTATCCATTTTTCAGGAGTAAAATGATATAATTTAATAAATTTTATTTCAAATACAATAGGAATATGGAAGTGATGTGGGCCAAACAATTAAGTCCTCTCCCCACCTCACTATAGACTCCTTTCCCTGGTTCCTTAGCTCTCAGTTTCACCATTTTCCTACTCCCAAGTCTTAATCACTTCCTTGATCAATTTTCTCTGGCTCCTTACCTTGAGCAACAGACTGTCCCCCATGGGTAATTACTCCGAAACTTGTAACTCATGTCTCCAGCTTGCTGATTACAATCACTATAGGCAAGCACCCCTTCCAGGCCTTTCTGGACTTAGACAGGGGATAACATCTATGACCAGCTAGGTCAGAAGTCAACAGGACGCAGGCTCACTGGACTTTCCACCTCAAAACCACCCAGTGACAGGGCTTTGAGGACTATTTCTTGGGTCAATGCTTTTTAAACTTTTAATTGAATTAATTTCTCCTCATCTAGGGACCATCGGGATAAAACTGATACCTCAACAAAGCCTCCAGTCCATCTCGACCAAAGAAGACAACATGGCAGATCCCTTCTAGGTCAGGTAGGATGAGAGCACCATGGATCCAATAGGTAGGGACAATGACCATTCTCAGTAGGAAGCAGATACAGAAGATGAGACCCCCCCCCAGTCCCTCAGCTTCCCATAAAGATTTGTGGAGATCATGTCTCTCAAGAGAATGTGAGGAAGGCAGATAGAATAGGGGGAATCTCGGGACCCCTCCCATGAAACTCGTCAGGTTGGAATAGTCACAGCCTTGGTACCACCCTATCATTAATAGTCCCCACCCCAATTTGAGCAACCACAGAACAATTCCAGGAAAAAAGATAACTAATACAAGGAAGTTAGAGGGTACAAAATGGCCCACCAGTTTGAGCCAATTCCTAACACCCGGGCAATAAGAGTTACAATGACCCTCAATTCACCTGAGTCTCATTATACCATCATTGTAATGTCATACATGTGCCTGGAAGTTTATTAATATCATTATAACAAACTGAACTCTGGGAAACAACATGTGCAGTTAGAAGGGGTTATGTAATAAGCCCCATGTCAATCAAATTTGTCAATCAGGAGACCCCCTGCCCAGAGGTATATCCCCTGAAGACATGGAAGAAAATAAAAGTACCAAAGCCTCGTTAATCTGGGCTCTTGAGGCATTTTTCTGTGCCAGCCCGCTCCTACCTCTTTGAAGTGTACTTTCTTTCAGTAAACTCTCTCTTTGTTTCACCTCTACACTTTGGTGTGTGTGTCATTCAATTCTTCACTTGAGATACCAAGAACCTGGACACTGTGCGGACGAGGACATCCTATTTTCCGGTAACAAAAGTTTACCTTTGTAAAGCAAATAGTTATAAAAAGTTTTATTTGGTAATTTAAAATGGAGTCAAAGTTTTTTTTACAAAGTCTTAATGATTCCTTTTACTTGAGATAATTTAAAAAACAGAATATCTTTTGTTGTTAAATCTAATTCAGTTTTTCTCCTTTGCACTGTACATTCCTTTGTGGTTTTCAAGATCATAATTAATACATAATGAACAATACTTTCATTTCACCAGGGGACATAGTGTATGGTAGGTAGATTTACACTTGAAAGCAAAAGCTCTGTTTTTAGTATGGTGAGATTGAGGTCTCTTCTTTGTATTTTAATTCCCAGTTTTTTGCCATTTTCTCTCCTATACAAGCATTCATTATCACAGGGAGGAAGTCTTGTCACATGCAGTGACAAATCATTTCATTTATTTAAAATAGAGCCTTTGTATTTCACTACATATGCTAATGCAAAGACATCTTTAATGATTAGGAAAAGATAAAATCCTTACCTAGTAGGAGTAGAAATTTCTCAGTGTTCACAGGCTTATATGAAAACCACATAGGGAGTTGCCAATCCAGCTGCTTCAACAGTCCCCTTTTAATCAGTAAATCATTATGCCAGTAATGACATCAACAACATAAAGTTGTTGTCTAGTTTCATATTTTGCTTTGTACTTTCACAATATTTATTCCAGAGGAAAGCCCATCATTCTACTGAATCAAAACATCAGATTTTAGAAGTCAGAGAAAAAGTCCTACTTTATTTCTAAATTCAAGGCCCAAGCCATATTGTTTTTGAATTTGCTAAATCATAATTGTCAAATATTTCTTTACCATTTAACCTTGTCAAATAGTTGTTCTGAAATATTACCAATACAACCTATTAATATGACAAAGTTTAGTTTATTAATTATTATGGTAAAGGAGAATGGCACTTTACAAAGCATTCACAGTGTCTTGGAGGGATGCAAATGCAAAAAGCTTCAGTAATCACAGTTAGTTTTGGTGTCCCTATGTTTATAAGCTACCTATTTCAGTCTAAAATGTACTATATCATAAGCATTTCTTAAGACTTTTTAAATAAGATTATGGGAATAATGGCCACCACACGCCAATATATATTATAAAATGCTAGAGCCTTGCCGAGTGTCTTTCCACATACCCTTTTATAACTTCCTGCACCTCTGCAGACCCTTAGCTTCTGAAGGTAACCAAGCTGCCCCGTGTCTGTTCCAAAGGCCATACTAGAACTGGGTAGAAAAGACTGAAGTGTCAAAGTTACTTTTTTTTTAATCTAACAAAATTGTCATTCCTTTAGAGTGATTTGGAGTGGTTAAGGGTAATTCAGCAATGCATAAATTACCTAATTGCCCTTTCAGACCTACTTGAAGAGCTACTTTCTCTGGGAAATCTGTGATCCTTCACCTGGAATTAGGAATTCCTCTTGTGTTCTGTCGTGGGATTTGTAGTTATCCACCATCAAATTTTATTACTATAATTATGTTTGTCTTTCATCATATCCTTTATCACCATTTTTGTCCTTAAGAGCAAAATAAACCTGAGGTGACTGATGTCAAGAAATGCTGCTTGAATGAATGAATGAATAAAATAAGCCATACTGATCTGATGAGAGAAAGAAATTTCCTCTATTCTCCTATGTTCTTTCTGCTGATTTAAAATGAAACCTACATGAGACAGATTAGCAAGAGAAAATAACCAAATTTAATTACATACAAACACATGGAAACTTCACATACAGAGAGTCAGAGACCCATACAGAGAGTCAGAGACCCATATGCACAAGAGGTTCAAAGACAGAAAGATAAAATGAGGTATATATGACAGTCTAAGCTAAGAGTGAGGTAAGGTGCTTTGGGGCTTCAGAGGAGAGGAAATATCATTACAGGATGATAAGAACAGAAACAGCAATAATTAGTAGTTTTCCCTGCATTATAGATAAGTTCAAAAGGTTATTATTGGTGATTACTTTATTATGGGCAAGGCCCCCTAATTTAAATTCTTCTACTTAGTTAATGGGGGCCATTTCTCTTGGGCCCCCAGGGTCTTAATTGTCTTTAGCTTAAAATAATTCTCATACCACAAAGGCACATCTTGGTATGACTCATGACTTGTTTTGAACCCCTACATAGATGTATGAAATACTGAGAAATTTGATAATAAAAATATCTCTAGAAATTGGGAAGGAGGAGGTTATATCCAAATGTTTCCAGATAGTCTTAGATTACTGGACTCATTTTAATGGGAGTATAAAAATCATGGTTCTCAAATTTTTAAAAGTGAATATTTTTAGAATTAGTGATCACACATCAAAATTTAGTTATTATTTGAGAATCAGCATAAAGACAGGATAGGATTTGAGAACAGGGGATCAATGACTCCAATGGGAGAAAGAAATGCTGAATTTAAAACATCAAGTTAGATATAAAACTGATCAACCTGGTACAATAAAACCAAAACCTTCAGGGTGATTACTTTCTTAACAAGTCAAAAAAATCACAACTTAGAGGTTTTCTACAAATTAACCTCAAAATTAAATGGTTCTGCAAGATTTAGACCTTTATGGAAGTTGCTCAAAGTAACAT
The DNA here is from genome assembly GCA_004026885.1 of Lyroderma lyra. Classification (NCBI taxonomy): domain Eukaryota; kingdom Metazoa; phylum Chordata; class Mammalia; order Chiroptera; family Megadermatidae; genus Lyroderma; species Lyroderma lyra. Next base: position 13,730 of record PVJL010006615.1, on the reverse strand, counting down.
TTTTTTGAGAACTGGAAAAATAAAGGCAGCCCATTAGAAAACCCACTAGAACAATAGTACTCATAGTTCTGCTCTGTGAACCATTACCAGTATGCTAAGAGGAAGGAAGCCCATACCAGAATGTAAATCACTTATATCTCTAAGTACATGATTTTATTCAGCTCGTTTTCTATCAAAACTTTCTTGATAAGGACTTTTATTCTGGTGCAAACTCCTTAACCCATTGTGAACCAAATTCTTCATAGACCAACAGATTAAATGATAGAGGTGACAGTGCTTTTCCTGTGTCTTTTGCCTATTCCAAATCTGAGTATGCTTCTGAAAATTTTCTCATTTTTTTCTTGGAGAGTGAATGTTAATAAGGAGCTTCATTAGACCTTAGATTACTTGGTTGTGAATTACAAGTAGAAGCAAACTAATTGGATCATAACCTTTGCTTTCCCTAAGAATCACCTCAATTCCTTTAAGAGACGTTCAGTACTACTGCTGTGGTTTGAATGATGGTCCCTCAAAAGGTAAGTCTACATCCCAGTTCTCTAAAGTAACCTGTTAATGTTGCCTTATGTGGGAAAAACAGTTACTGTAGATATAATTAAGATAGATAAGAACATCATCCTGGGTTATCGTGATATGCATTAAATTCAATGACAAGTACTCTTATAAGAGACACATAGAAGGAAAATAGTCACAGAGGACATGGAAATGTGAAGATTCAGGCAGCAATTGGAGTTTAGCCTCCAGTCAAGGAAACTGGCAGTCACCAGGAAAAGGCAAAGAACAGATTTGACCCTTCAGGATTTCAGATTTCTAGACTCTAGAACCATGAGAGAATCGTTTTTGTTGTATTAAGTAACCTAGTATGTGATATTTTGTTATGGCAACCTCAGCTATCTAATACAGCTCATTTTACATGCTTTATGGAATGTAAAATTCTGTGTAAAACAAGAGAAATATGAATTGACCTGTGAACACTAGCCATGTTAGACTACTAATACCTCCCTCTCCTGAACCATTTCTCCATCCTTGCATAAAAACCATGTCTTGGTGATGGATGTCCTGTTAAGATCTCTTAAATAAATTTTAATTTCACTTTTATAACTGTCTCATCATGTCTTACTATGACATTAATTTGTGACTCCTACTGAGAGAATATTTCTATTATTACTGATTTCTCATATTGAAATGAAACATTAAGCACCATCTAAATTGGCCAGCCTTAAATCTGATAAATTAATTATATAAAATTACCATTTTGTAGTTCAAAAATGGTTGCATTTTGACATTTTATGGTTCAACTTTAATGATCAGTAGGAATTATTCATAGATTTAAAAAAACCATGGTCTGTAAATACTTGATATTTTGATTATTATTAATATTCCCCTTCTTTAATGGGTTTTGTCAAGACTTTTCAGTGGTTTAGAGTACAATTTATCAGTAGTGACAGTGCCTTCTATGAATAAATCATACACTTCACAACACACTACACAGAGGAGAAACAGAGTGACAGATAAAATCAACTATAGAACCATTAGAGATGCCTGTTCTTGTTCGTAAGTTTTCATCACTGGCGGATGTAATTTTCTCTTGACCAAAATGATCCTTATTCTGGTGATGTTCTGAAATAAAACCATAAACATCGATGTGTGTTCAAACAAAAGTGAGGTCTGGTTCATTAAAAAGTGCTTACCAGCTGACAATCTACACTCAGCTGGTTGTTTTTATATATGATTTAGAGGCAAGATATAAACATGAATCATAGAAAGGAAAATAACTTGAGATAGTTGTCTTTCTGGAATACCAAAACACTGCCATCTACAGGCCATTTTCTAGGATTTTCTGCATGTTATGCATCGATTGTTCAAGAGTATGTTTTTTAATTTCCACATACTTGTTAATTTTCCAGTTTTCCTTCTGGTGTTGCTTTTTAGTTTCATACCACTATTATCAGAAAAAAACTTGGCATGATTTCAATTTTCTTAAATTTCTTAAGACTTGTTTTGTGAGCTAACATGTGCTCTATCCTGAAAATGTTCTGTGCGTACTTAAGAAGATGACGTATTCTGCTGTTTTACTGTGCCACGTTCTGCGTATGTGTTAGGTCCAATTGGTTTATATCCTTGTTTAAGTCTCCTATTTCCTAATTGCTCTTGTAACTGGTTTTTCTATCCATTATTCAAAGTCAAGTATTGAATCTACTATCATTATTGTGTTACTATCTATTTATCTCTTCAATTCTGTCAATGTTTTCATCATTTATTTGTGCATATATATTTATAACTGTTATATCTTCCTATTCAATTGCAGCATTCCAGGCAAAGAAAACTAACTGCTATAGACAGAGAGAGTAGAAGAGCTCCTGACATAACTGAGAAAATACTTGTCACCTTGTTCCTGAAATTTTTTAAAGAAGTCAAATGTTAGTTCAGCATGCATGATAACCAGTCATCATTTATTCTAATTTCCTAGTATCCATAAACCTTAAATTTTGCTTAAAGTCTCCAAAACAACTTTCATACATACATACATACACACATACATGCATACATACATGGCAGCAGGCTTCACTGAAGGTTTGGGTCATGAGAAGGGTTATGCCATTGCCCTACACAGATAATAATTTATTAATACAAATTTAATAGTGTGTTTTTATTCTAAAAGTGGTAGCAAACCTCATGTAGAAATTTCTCACTATCCCCTATTCTGAACACAACTCTTTATGGCTCTTCTCATACTACTTAACAAACACTGATTATAAAGGTCTTTTTCTCCATGGGAAATCTAATATATTTTTTTAAACTCTTATATTTCTCTGAAGAGTTTGGGAAATGCTGGACTAGGTAAATTATATTTCCTGAAAAAAGTTTTGAGAGAAAAGCAATAATTTACTTTAGGACATAAAGAAAATTGAGTTACCCAGGAGCAACCAGATAAAAATGTTCTGTAGGTAGAAGGATCTATAACCCTAATGCAGGTCTGCATTTGCAGTAAAGATAGATTCAGTCAAAGGTCCATATACTCTTTGTGAGTATATCTTTCCTTCTTCTAAACAGAACTTTTAAATTCTTTTCCTTTCTTTCTTGCAGCATGTTTACATTTTTCTGTAATGTACATTTTTATGATTTTCTCTGTTATATTAAAATGTTGAAACTTCATTGCAAAGAAACAAACTTAAATGCAGCCTAAGAAACTGAACTGGATGTTTGCAGCTCACTAATCACTCCATTATATATCCTTTCACTTCTCCAAATCAAACACTGCCCTCCATCTACTTCTAACTTTAGTTCTTCACTTTACAATTAACCTTCTCAACTAGTAACTCAAGAGGGTAAAAGACCAAACTGATGCTTAACAGGGTCTTAAATAGGTTATATGGATCAGAATTGACTGAGAAAACTACTCCATATAAATTTTTCAGGCTAAAATTATGTCTCCTATAATTTATTGACCAACATGTTGGGTTTTTTTAAAAGTTTTGTGCGGCCATTTAAATAAATTCAAAATTAATTATAGTTCATATTTTGATATTCATTTACATTTAGAAGCCTTTAACAATTCATCAATGTGCCTTTGTTGAATTGGAACAAACAGTGCCTATGTATAAGACAGAGTGAGGAAAAAAAACAAAGAAATAAGGGTGGATTTTTAAAAAATTTACTCTCTTTAATTTTGCAATCTGAGTGGAATCAGTGCAACAGTCAGACAATTGCTCAACCATTGAAGTAGGTAAATTACCAATCATTTTATCACATGCTAAAGACTGATAAATTGGTCTAGTCTTTAAAAATTATAAAAATGTATACTTTGTTTCATAAAATACTTAATTATATTTTGATATATACGCTAATTAAATACTAATGTAGTTTTAAATAATATGATATTTGGTGTACTAGGCCTAAATATGAAAGCAGAATCATCATAAAATAAAATTGATTTTTAATTCATAAGTAATAAATATATCATTTGCATTAATACTAATATATTTTAAATATTAAAGAAACCTTTGGCTCTTAATCTACCATGATTGTTTTAGTTAGATAATTACCATAAATACTAATTAATTTTAAATAAAATTTCAGAAGATGGTGACCCAAATATGTGTAGATGTTCTACATTTATTTAAGAATATTTTTCAAAACTGGACATTTTTCAAAAACTAGCAGATTTTTTTGCACTTTAGCTAAGTGCTTAATTGCAGATTTACTTAAAGTGATATAGCATATTTCTGAAGAATGTTCAGTTCCTCAAAATGACTTTTTCATAAATGATACATTAGGCAAATATTCTTCAATAACTCATTTGCTATATATTAAACAAAGATAAAAAATCAGGAAAATATAATCTCATAATGCAAGTGGCTGATCATTTAAAAAAAATCAATGTATGTAATGCTCCTATCACTTACACCTAGATACTAAATATTCTTCACACTTTTAAAAATTCTTGAAAGTATTTCTTTAAAAGAATAGGTTTTAGTTCAACCAAATTCATAATTGTGTGTTAAAATTTGCCATTTTCAATACCCAATCTGCTGTCTCCTTAGGATATGATTTTCATCTACCCAGATTAGTTTTTTTTTTTTTTAATTAATGATGTACATATTTTCCTGGAAAGTTCACCTGTGGTGATATTAATTAATGGATCTGACTACAGATTTCCAATAGGTAGGAATTTGGAGAGTCCTCAAATCCTGAATTTTAGACTGAAACTACTTTTTATATTCCAAAGTTAAAAGTGGAATACACAGACACTCAATCCTTGAAAAAAGAAATAAATTAAGAAAACACATTTCAGAGCCCAGATAACAGTAACAACTAAATTTTTCTGCCTGTCTGTAACTTGGAAATAACCTAGGACCCACTCATATCACTCAATTGTAATTTTATCAAGACTCAGTCCCAGAATTCACAGTAGCAGTTATGATTTATTGTGCACTAATGCTCAACATTCATTGAACCAGTTATGTGAGAACCACTCAATAGACTTGAGGAATAAAATGGTGAGCAAGCTACAGAGTTTCTGTCTTCAGGAAACTCAACAATCTAAATGTGAATTGTAATAAGTAAACAGGTGTGATAAATTCTCTGCTGGCTGTCACTGTACAGTGCTACCTGAGTATGTCGTGGCCCACAAAATTCAGTCTTCATCTTGGCAGATAAAGCTTTTTACTAGCTATGATGTATTAATTGTGACCTAAAGAACATGGATGAGTTAGCTAAGCAAAGACAGAAATTAAGGTAGAAGAATATTCTGATAGTAGGAAATTACACACAAAGCCACAGACCTAAAAGAGGTCATTGTTATTTCTGGAAAAAATGAGTTAATTCAATATCATTGAAAAGTAATTTGAAGTGGATAATAAATAAGAAGAAACTGGAGAGCTAAGAACAGATTGGTGTTTCATTTTATGGGAAATGAAAAGATTCAAAGAGATGTCATATTACATTTGGGATTGTAAAAGATTAGTCTGGCTGCCATATGAAAAATGTATTTGAGAACATGAAAATCAAATGTAGAGATTTTTCCTTGATTAAATCCAGGAGAAGGAATAAAGATAGCTATCAAAAATTGGGACATCTGGGAAAATTTGAATATAAACTATATATTACATTATAAATATTATATCAGTGTTAAATTCTCAGAGCATGATAATTGTATTGTGTATGTAAGAGAACGTCCTAGTTCTCAGAAAATAAATAATGGATTATTTAGGAGAGAACCATCGATACATCTGGAACTAAATCCCAACCAAATGATTCAGGAGGGATGGAGGAAGGGAGGGAGAAAGGGGTGGAGAAAAGGAGAGGGGTGCGTGCATGTGGAGAGAGAGGGCAGGGAGACAGAGTGAACTAAATAGTAACCTTTGATGAATTGAGGTGAAGAGAATGTAAATGTATATCGTACTAGTCTTACTAATTTTCTCTAGGTTTGAATTTTTCACAAAACAAAACATGGTTCTAGAGGAAAACATAAAATAATAATGTGTTAATGGTGGTCAAGAATAGAGAAGACTTTCCTAGTGATCCAGGCAAGGGATGATGGTAGTTTTCTTCAGCCTGGATGCTCCAGGATTTAGTAGGACACACTCCTCCCTATCCAAACCCTCACCCCATACAAACCACTTGTATTACTTTTTTTCTCTTATGGTGTATTAAAAGTAAAAGGTAAAAACAAAGCAAAAGATACTGAAGAGACAATTTATTATTGATAAAGAATACTTCTACTAATTAAAAACTGTGTGCCCAGCACATGGGCCCCAGCTCAAAATGAGTCCATCAGCCTGTCACTTTACTTACTCCTTTCTTCTAATAATCACTACATAATTAATGATAAGCTTTTGTTCCCCAGAATATTGTAAAAAAATAAATGTGGCTCTGGATTTATCATTGTACCATTGGTGACTCTACTGTGCAATTTTTTGGAGGGTGTCATTTTGGTTTATTTCAGTAGAATATGGAAGTTGTCATTTATGGTCTTTGTAGATTAATCATAGAGCACTACAAATGCTTCTGCTGGCTAGCAAGCAGCACTTAATGAATGAATTTTAGGCATTTAACAAAATCTTATTTTTATATGAAATTGGATATAAATTCATGTTCAAAGTTTAAACAAGTTGAGCTTAGAAATTGTGTTAAAATACTACCCACTAGTTCTTTGAACAAGAATTTATTCCATTAACAAGTTCCAAAAGTCTTTTTTTACTGATAAAAAGACAAGATAAACATGCCTTCTCAGGTATTCAAATTTGCAACTGCTAAGCTTTTGTATATGTGTAGGCCATGAGTGTACCAAAGTAGTAATCATCAAAAACAGCTCTTAAAGATTTTACTAAGTTTATACTAAGGTGCTGCCAACGGGGAAAGTAATAATGAGCATTTACATTGTGTTTTCTACCTACCAGACATTCTTCTAAGAGTTTTACTTAAATAAATAAACACTTGCCATGAGCCTATAATATTGATACTATTATTATAATCTTTTATTTTACAGAGAAGGAAATTGGTTGTAGAGAATTTAATGTCACAGAGCAATATTCAAGTCTGACGTAAAACCCAAGCAGTCTGACTGCTGATGCATATTAAGATGCAAGAAGTGACTTTGAGAAAGATTCAGGAGTTATACAATAAATAGTTTGGCAATTACATTTCCAAAATTCGCTCTACATGTGTCAATATTATATTATAATTGTATCTAAAATCATATATCAAATAATAACAATCAACGTGATGTGAATGTCACATTAGTAGACCCAATTGTTAAAGATATTATGATATGACTTGATAACTTGCAACATACTTTATTATAGGCAGAAGATCACATGATATATGAACTTTTTAATGCCTAAAGTTACGTAGTAAACATATTCCTATATGTTCTTCATCCCACCTTTTGTCTGTTTTGAGTCAGTTAACTTGGTCACCTACTTCAGTAAACTTTTAATGTCAGATATCAGATCTCTTGACACCTCTTCCCTCAATTTTATTTTATTAACAATTCAGACATTTAATATAGGTTTACATATTGATCTTCTAAAATAGTTTTCCATATGGGATTTGGTTTCTGGCTTGCACTAAATAATCATTTGCCACTGGTGACATTTTAGGGTTCATTATAATAGAGTACAGTATCTATTAATGTTTATGTCTTTGAATACAAATAATCCATAAAAGAATGAAAATGGAATAATGCTACCTTTCTGAAATAATTATTTATTTTCATCATACTGTCTTTTTATGGATCTTTATGTAGTATTTCAAGTATGAAAACCTTAATATTATATGAAATTTATTAGACATAATTAGGTGCAACTTAAATAACAAAATATTTTACATATAAATTTATTTGTGAATTAAGCTCTTTTTATCAAAACAGTGAACAGCTTGTAAAATAAAAAATAAAAATATAATATTGCCACACTGAATATCAAACTTACATTCCATCAGTGCAAGAAATCCAATTGTAAAGGCATGTATATTGCTTGCCTTTGCAAAGCATAAAATAAAGCATGACAAATACTAAAAAAAGGAGTGCAGGACGTTAGAGGGGAACCTATAAGGTGCATTCAATTTACAGTGGGGAATCAGGGAGGGAGTCTCAGAAGGAGTGACAAGTACTTTCAGATGCAAAATAGCTAGTCTTGGACCTATGCTCCAAAAGTATACAAGATTATTCCATTTAAATTGACACAGAATAGTGAAGAAATAGTTAAATGGCTTGCACAGTCATTTAAATATTCTATAAAACCGGAATTAGAATCTTCTAATTTAATTGATACACTCTTCAACTTGTTACTTTGAAGATATTTAAACATTAGTTCTAAGAATTCTAATTGTTTAAAGTCTAAGATTATAAAGCAAAATTTATGCAAATACTTGCATATAGAATTCTAGCAAGTAAGAAAGCAACATACAATAAATTATTTTTTACCAATTTTAACTAGATGAAAGTTTGTACTCATTAATATTCTGTGCAGGATGAATGTCAGCAATTCCAGGAAAATCACAGGAAGGAAAAATTCACAGATCAAAACTCAATTGTCACAGATTTTTCTCACCCAAAATTTTAAGTTCTCTTCTATAGTCGTAGTGTACTAATATGTACTTGAAAATCATAATTTTGCAATTCATGCAATCATTTAAATAAAAAACAGCCAATGCTTTAATTTATAAACTGTCATTCCTTCACAAGAAAAATGTCCCTCGAAAATCAGGAATAATAGTTCCATGAAGGAGCACTTATCCACTTTAATTGTATTATTACTGGTAAAAATTTTGAGGCCAGGTGAATTATTATTCCTCTTTAGAGCTCTTATTCTAGCACATCTCCTAACACAGAATAGGTGTTCAGTAAAATAAAATGAATTCACCAATTTTATCAATTCTAACTTTGTTTCTAATGGTGCTGCTTTCTCTTTAAGGTATTGAATTTTTGTGCTTCTTTATATATTGCTACTAATTTTAAAAGAAAATTAAATGAGACAATATTTAGAAAATACATGACTTTTGAATTCTGTATTGGGGTTACATATTATCCAGTCTGGTATAGTCATCTCTCTCTCATTTAATTGTTTCTACATTTTTGTCTAAGAAATGTTAAGATACTTTTCTTTTACATATTATATTTTGGTACATACATATTTATGCACACATATATACATGAGTGAATATAATAATACATTGTTCAACAAATCAAATCTATAAAGATTATTTTAATAAACCAATTTTATTTCAAATAAATTTTCAGCTCTAATAAACATACATGATACTATTAGATATCTTCTTTTAATTGTTAGGCTTATTGGGGTGACATTTGTTAGCAGGAATTACATAGGTTCCAGGTGTAAAATTCTACAGTGCATTGTGAGCTTGTTGTATAATAAGTTCACCACCCAGTGTGAGTTCTCTTTCTATTAGGTATCTTAAGACTGAGCATGGGAGGGTGCTTTGTAAGTGCTCTCAACTCTTTTCCTTTAATTACCTTTTTTTGTTTTTTTTAGCAAATCGTTTATAGAAATATTGTTTTATAATGTTGAACCAAACAAGAAGTGCATGAGAACAGGATGTGGAAAAATGAGCATAATTTAAACTCAGGAGACTTAATTAAAGGGAGTGCTAAAGACTTTAAAACATTGTAAACATACAGTTTTTCTACTACTCATACTTCTACACAAAAAGTCTTCCTTGAAGACATGCACTTTTGGTTTATAAAGTCATGTGTAGGCAGAAAGTAGAATAATCTAATTGAGATGACTTAAAATCATTCACTTGCAATTTTATGATTTGGTGAAAGGCTTATTCTTTTTAAATTTTCAAAAATCAATAGTGCTATTAGACTACTAACATTTGTAAATATCTCTACCATTGAAGTAAATATAAAGAAATTTAGACTCAGCTTCAAAATATAAAACTAAAGTTTCACATATAAAACAACAGCACCTCTAATTACCCTAGCATTCTTAAACTGCTAACTTTTAGAAAAAGTGTGATACAACTGCTATCTAAATAGGTTGAAAGGGAGAATAAAATGAAATAATCTTATTATAATGTGTGATAAATAGCCTAGCATGAAATATTCCAAACTGTAATTCCCAAAATGAGATCCTGGATAGAAAGGCATGGAATTCCAGGAAAAAGGAGATGATTGGAACATATTAAAAATATAAAAGACATGCAAAAAAATTATCATGATGTCTAAGAATATTATTTGAATATTAAATTTTAAATCACCAATCAATAAGTCCTACACATAAAATTTGTGACAGCCTAAGTTTGTCAGAGGGTTTCTGTGAATATAAAAACAGTCTTGTCTTTTCTTTACTTTTCACAACAAAGACTGTGAGGTAAAAATAATAGTTGTCATTTTAAAAATGTGTTAGTATTACCCACTCTTAATGAAAACATTTAACTTATACATTTGGAAATATATGAATAAGTTGAATAGTTTTCAATATTAAGTGTCTCTACAAAAACATATCTTTGATAAATTTGAAGCAACTACTGTATATTGGATTTTAGCATGTGAAATCATTCAACTGTATTTTTGAAATATTTTTGAACTAAATATATATTTTTAAATGTTTCTATTTAAAAAAGTAACAAATTACTATATTGGAATAAAAAAAGTTGTTTCACAAAGGTGTACTTAATAATTCAAATATTGTGAAAAAAACATAAATGATTTTCCATCGTTTTATATATTTTCAAAGATTGGGTCATACTTATATATTAATAAAAGTGTATATCAGTGATAATTATGAAATATATAAAGATTTAAATATTTTATACTAAGGTTCAATCCAGATACACTAGGAATTTGGAATCCTAAATTTTGTACATAGGACAATAAATGTATAGTAAAACATATTTAAGAAAAATAAAGATAATTTTATTAGTTAATATTAAAATAAATAAGTCTGGGTAGTAAACACATAATGCAACATACAGATGATGCACTGCAGAATTGTACACCTGGAACCTATGTAATTTTTGCTAACCAATGTCAAATTTTATTACTTAAAGTTAAATAATTCTGGGTAGTGAACACGTAATGCAACGGATAGATGCTACACTGTAGAATTATACATCTGTAATGCATGTAATTTTTGCTAACCAATGTCCCCCCAATAAATTTAAGAAAAGAGACAATAAATAAAATAAGAAATAAACAAGTCTAATTAAAATACCCTTTAATTAAAAACTCATTTTAGAATGAGATCTTTTATTTTCAAGTATGTAATTCTATACTATATAGATTGGCTTATCCTCTTTTCTTTCTTTATCAGTTTCCATCCATTTTGTTTTTAGATGACAGAGCCTCTGAACATATTTTGAAGAACTATCTTTAATTTTTCAATACATAAATTTTTCCAAAGAATGGATACATCTAGCCACATACAAATTACAAACTGTCAAGGCCATCTAAGCCCCCAGTTTGTCTAATACTCCTGTAACTTTAAACAAATAGTATTGCACTGACTGTATCCTTAGTAAAAATATTGATGACTAGGAATTCACTCTTGAAAGAAAGGGGAGAATCTTAGGTAGTTGCAGTGATTTATGGCAGAAAAACGAATTTTCAAAGGAAATCATGCCTGATTGGTTTAATTACTGTGTATAATTAATAAAAAATCATATGTTACAGAAAGAAAATAAGATACACAGAAGAAATTCATTATACAATTTAACAACACACATAATATATCATAAATCACCTACATGAATTTTTAAAAAGAAATACAAGTATAGATCAGACAAGAAACAGAGCATCAAATGGCTGATCATATGAAACCTTGTCATGTTTTGCATGTGTATACCACATATAATTTGTATTATTAAAATTAAGAAAAAAAATCTTAGAATGATTATTTCTCCAAAGGTATACCATAAAGTAGCCCAAAGCTAGAAAATATGGTATGACTCTTCAGTTTTTAACACAAAAAGAATTAAGGGAAAATGTCAAATGGTATATAGCATGGTAAAAAATATTCCCAGTACATAGACCAATTCTGTGTTTCTTATTTTTCTTACATCCTGATGTTGCAAAAAGAAAATTTTATATTATGAGATACAAAGGAGGACATTTTTAGAATTGCAGAAATATTGCAGTGCAGAGAGAAAATCAAATCAAACAGAAATAATGTCACTAAAATATGTACCACATGTGCATCAATATATTGCCCTGGTTTGCATGACTGAATCTTACAAAGCACACTTCAGTAACCATGGGTTTTTGAATATTAAGTCTGTGAGGACTAATTGCAATTTATTGAATATGTCACTGAAGCAGAACTTCAGTAAATCAAGTCCAAGTAGTAGGTAGGTTACATCATTTCTTTGCTTGCTCTTTTAACCAAATGATAGTTTCTCTTCTCAATCTGTGAAACTTACAAATAGTCTAGGAACTAGCTGCTGCAGATGACTAATGGTAGAGATACCATATGATCCAGTTTTATGACCCTTAGCACAAAGATTAAATCCTCTATTTCCAGCAATGCACAATTTCATGCTCTTTCAGGGAGCTTGACCCTGAACTGAACTTCTTCAGACTGTTTGGTTCAATCTGAATTTATAAGAGCTAGTCACAGACTGTATGTAGCATGTAATGAAAAAAAATAATGGAAAGACTGCTGTTTGCTTTTACAACCCTGCCATTCATATTTAGAGTGGAAAAGCTGTGGGGATGTTGAATCCAGAAGAAAATGAGTTGGGATTTAATATTTGCAAAGAGAAATCCTTTTGTTATATACTGATTTGGAATAAACTTCTGGCAGTGGAATCAAGGGTCACATGTGGGACAATTTTCCTTGCAATGTAGAAAGGAATACATATAATCAATTACTTTTCTAGTAGCTGAGTGTGTTCTGTTTATTGGGCACCTTATTAAATGTTGAATATTATTTATCTTTCTTAAATCTAATACAATTGAAATATATAGGAATATTGCTTTAAAGTGAACAATCTTGTAAAATTACCAAATAGAGATGGAATTATTTTAAATTTCTTATAGAAGTATTCTTTACTTAAATCACTATATTAGAGAATATACTGAGATCTTTGTATTTAGAATTAAAATATTAGGGTTAAGAAATTTATAAGTATGTTATTAGGTGTGTACATAGAACCTTTTATGCTAATATAAACAATTTCACTTAGAAATGCACAATACGAAACAAATATGACACAGATTTCATTAAACTATCAGAAAATTAAATTTTACAATGACAATTACCCTTGAACTTATAACTTAAAATGTAACATTAAAATTTTGGAGAAGAGAAATTTAGAATGCTAAATTTAGAATACTTGAAACATAAAACTCTTTAAAGTTTTCTGAAAAATATAGCCTTCTCTGTGGAATAAATACAAAAACTCTCTCCCATAATTTATCAAACTCTGAAGCCCTTGGTACTTAAGGACTTTGAGGTCAAGCTCATTCTTACATATGAAGAGCGAAGAGTCTGAGGGGGGAAAATGAAGAATCTTAAGATAGTGAAATGACTGTTCTATACTCTAGGGAATAAAAACCCTGAAGTGTCCTATCTGAAGTATGATTGTCTATATTCTCCATGAACACCTTTGAAACATCTTATCAAAAATTGGTGTCTTCAATCAATAGTTTAATGCTTATTTGGGGACGAGTGGGTCAGGGAGGGGAGAAAGGGGAGGGGGTGGGAGAGGAGGGGGGAAGCTAAATATAAGGTGATGGAAAGAGAAGTCACATTAGGTGGTGAACT
>PVJL010006614.1:0-89468 GCA_004026885.1 Lyroderma lyra | reverse complement strand
TGTGTGTGTGTGTGGTGTGTGTGTGTGTGTGATGTGTGTGTGTGTGTGTGTGCATGCGCGTGCCAGCAGGTGAAACAAAAGAGCAAAAGGCTAGTAGAGATTTTATCAAGTGCTACCCCACCATTTTGTTTCTTCATTTACCTGTATCATTTCATCGGAATGAGACGGTTCACACAGATTCCAAACATAACTGACAGCCCAAGGTCAAAGACATTATTTGGTATAATTGCTATTCAAATGTCAGATATTTAAAAAGAAAACAGCCAAATACCATATTTTGCCTTGTATAATGTGCACTTTTTTGCCCAAATCTGTTAGGGAAAAATAAAGATGCACATTATACATAAATAGTACTAATTCTGTATCTATACACATGTTTTTCATTTTTTAATTTATGCTTATGAGTTAAAAGTGTAACTCTAGAAATCAATAATGATATCCCTATGCAAAACAATACCCTGGAATATGATAATCAGGGTTATTTTACTGTTAAATGTATTGGGGTGACATTGGTTAGTAAAATTACATAGGTTCCAGGAGTACCATTCTGCAATACGTTGTCTCTGTGCTGCATTGTGTGCTCACACCCGGAGTCAGTTCTTTCATCACCACGTATTTGACTCCCCCTCCCACCTCCCCCTCCCCCTTGCCCTCAGGTAACCACTAAACGATTGGCTGTGTTCATGAGTTTTTGTTCCTTTGTTGTTTTCAGTTTTATATTCCATATATGAGTTATATTAAAAAATAAATGCTAGAATTCATTTATAATAAAAAAAACAAGTACCTAAATATAAGCAAATAAAAATCTGAATTAAAAAATTTAAAACAAAAGATTTTTTTCCTTTAAAGTTTCGGCCAAAAACATCGGTGCACACTATACCCAGGAGGACATTACACACAGCAAAATACAGTAAATAGCTACCGAGTCATCTTCTGCCCCGTTTTATATGTTAATCCCAAGACAGACAAGAAAGCATCTGTGTGAAAAAGAGTGACTGGCACAATAAAGATTGGTTGAAATAGTTAACACATCAGCCCTCAGGCTAAAGATGAGAAAATCTGGGGTGGGGAGGGAACTACCCCAGTCCAGTGCATACTAAAATCCCTCTGATAGCAGGAACTGAAAGGAACACAAAATTATAATCACTGGGTTACGTTATTTCAAGGACTATGGATCAGATTCTAAAAGCAGTGTCCATAATTTCTTCAACCTATAATTCTTGGGTAACATCCACAGAGTTTTAGATCTGGAATGGGCTCAAAGCAATGCATTTAATACATGTACCATCAATTAATAGAGACCGACGTGTACTTCAACTTTTTTCCGTTACAAATGAGGAAATAGAAGTCGAGAGGTTGCTCACCTCACCTCTCAGTAACACTCTGGTTAGTGATACCTAAACCTCAGGACTGCAAGTTAATAAACCGCTATTTATACCACCCTAAGTGATCAATTAGCATCATGATCAATACAATGAATAAAACAACGTACCTGTAATATTTACCTTCTTAAGTTTATATACAATGTGTTTGCTATGGCATTTACTAATTTTATACATTGACACAGATAAAATATTCTAATACTTCAAAAAGAATAAATATATATATATATATATGTATGTTTATTTTTAGCAAATAGCAACTAGTAGTTTAAAGTGTTAGAATATCTACACATAAACAGAAATAATTGTAACACTTAGTTTTTACAAGTAGTGGGCATTTAATGGGCACTTTGTACTCTTTCTTAAATGTCATTAGGAATGCCAGCCTTTTCATATAAAGACAGTTCACATTGTGATGTTACTGATATTAGCAAGTGTACTTTCTTTGCATTTGTTTTGAATTGTAGGATAGAGTGGTGAATTTCTTGTGGAGATGTTAATTTAGAATTTGGGCTCTTATTATGTTAGGTACAAAAAGGTTAGACATTTCTCTTACCATATTTTGTGGTGTGAAATAAGAGATTGAACTAGACTATGTAATTCATTAACTGGTATTGAGTAATTATTAATTTTGGTATCTTTCTCCTAAATTATGGTCATGGGCAATTTTCAATTTTCTGCTTTCTAAAGAAAAGACACTCTTTTGTCCTTTGTTTTCCCCCACACTCACTTTGGTTCCAGCTTTGTGGTACAAATACCTATTAATTTTAGTCCCAGTATTTTTCATGTATGGTATTAGTATGCTGAAAGCAATACAATGTACAAAACAGTGTATTGTTTTCAGCATATCAATACGATGTATGAAAAAACATGTTAGAACTTCCTTGTTTCTGTTGAGGTTGTGTCAGTTGTATTATATTAACTTCACCAAACAGGATTTACTATTTTATATAGATAAGAAGAGGCTTAGAGGAAGCAGATGTTAGCCTATTCTTTCTCCTGTTAAAAGCTTTGCATGAAGCCACACCAAGTGACATTTACCTATCTTTTGGGCTAGAATTGGATCATATACCTAACGTCTGTTTTTAAAAATGTTTAGGAAGGTGAGAATTTTAGCTGAGTATAATGCCAAAGTGGAAAAAAAATTTTTAGTAAAGAAAAGAGGCAAATAATATTGATAGAATTTGTCTCCCTTTTCTTATTCAGGCAACGTTTATCTTGTTTAAAATTTGTTTTCTCCTTTCTTGTAGAAATTTTTGATATTCCTACAGATTCAGTGCATAGTAGACTTTTCCTTTACAGATCCCAAGTCAAATATTTCACTCAGACCTCCCTAATATTTTCCCTTTCCCCTTTCTCTATGTCTGCTGGCAATGGCACCGCCACATTTAAAATAAATCTGCTCAATAAAAATCTTGATTTCAAGATGGGGAATAGGAATACGTTTTTGAAAGCTTAAATGAGGAAAGACACCCTTTGGGTTTTCTCTGTTCGGGTCAGTATGTTAAGGCTGAAAAAAAAGAGAGAAGGATTCAAACCCTGGTCAATCATATAATACTTCTGATGGGTCAACATCAGAATGATTATCAATCAGCTTCTCATCAGGAAGCAAAGTACCGCATTTTTCCATGTATAATGCATACTTTTTTGGCCCAAATTTGTGAGGGAAAAATTAGGATGTGCATTATACATAGGTAGTACTAATTCTGTATCTATACAAATGTTTTAAATTCTTTTATTTATGCTTATGAGTTAAAAGTGTAACTTTAGAAATCAATAACAATATCTGCATGCAAAAATCATACCCTGGAATAGGATAATTTTTTTATAAAAAAAAGTTATACATAAAACTTCTTGTACCTTGTATCTGTTCTTGTCTTTTGTAATTATTGGTCACATAAAATTTCTTATACCATAATATGGTAAGAAATAAATGCTAAAATCCTTTTGTAGAACAAAAACCAAGTACCTAAATATAAACAAATAAAAATTTGAATTAAAAAATTAAAACGAAAGATTTTTTCCCCCTGAAAGTTTGGGCAAAAAATGTGGACATACATGATACACCACAAAGTACGGAAGTTCCTCTGTGAAGTGACAAAATGTGCAAGTCCCCATCCAAAGGATACACATGCAACTTCACACAGAGCTATGCTAGTCCCAGGTGGGGATTAACCATAGCAAACTTGTCAATCAATTCAAAGTCAAAATGGAGAACCACAGAGTTCTAAGTGGCATGATTTGCCCTTGAAGGAAACTGGAAGTCAAGCTTACTATGTGTAACATGTTTCCAGACCACGTTTGGACTGAAGACAAAATTATAACTTTACGTGAAGATCCTTATCTCCGTAATACACTGGCTTTTCAGGCTATTTCTTGGTGAAAAGTAGAAATTATCAGAATTTATTCACATTAAAATACAGACGTACCCTCATCAATAGGTGGATGAGATTTTAGAGAGAGATAGCTTGTAACAAACAGAAAAGTCACGTACATAACACATTCAGGAAGCTGACTGGGGTAGTCCCTCAAGTCAGTCAGAACTGAGTTCACTCTGATGACGACTTCAGTCGGTGCAAACTTTTGCTATCTCAGGTTCCTCACTTTTAGAGACTCTTACTAACATTTGCCAAATACAAATGTTTTGAAGCATGACTAAGATGACAAATGTAAATTCTTGAAGCGATGCTGGCACAGTTACATGCTCGATGAATGGCTGCCAGTCTTAATAAACTAAACTGAAAGGGAGTGAAAAATGGCTATTTTCCAGGTCTATCTATATTTAGAAGAAATTGTGGCTTTGGAACTGATATGAAATATTATTTTCCACATCACTCTCTTCAAATTTCTTTTAATGCTTTTTAAAAATATTCTGAATAAAGTCAGATGAGCAGTTTAAAAGCATGTATTATGACCAGATCCTTTCATCAAAGCAAAACTAATCTGTGTAAGAGGCTCTAAAGTACTCATGGAATAAAAACAGAGGGAGTTGGGAAATAAAGGAAGAAGATGGTTACCAAAGAGAGTCACGGAAGTAAACATGAATACCAAAGAGTAGGGGGAGATACAGGTTTTATGACAGAAACGACACTGAGGACAGAACAACATGAGCCTGAGCACTCTAAGGGCCGCGGGTGGGTGTGTGTCCTACCACTGTGCGTATCCAAAGTGGGTCACGTGAACAGTTCAAAGCTTCAGTGGAGCACTTGAGTTCTTCTTAAATTTTTTTTTATGTTTCATTTTTTGCTACAAGCTAAACAACCATCATATGTTTCCAGCATTTACTTGCATTTACTGTTATAGGACTAGAATAATATGAAATGCCTAACACAAAACGAGGTAAGAGGGATTGGTCATTCATAGTAAGAAACACACTTGCACGAAGGAAATTCATTCCTTATTACATCTCAGATGAAAGTCTCTTTCAATTTGAAAACATTCTCTCCAGCTAAAAGGACTCATTCAATATTTAAACAGCATCAGTGTTCATCTTACATAAACTGCAAATGCTGAAGCCTATTGTCTGAACCTGGACAGTTGTGTATTTTTGAGGAAAATATATTGGGCAAATGTACATGGAAGCACTCATTGTGGATTCCGGTCATCTCCTTCCAGATAACCATGATTTGAATCTAATGGAAAGCTATGTAACTTATTCTTTAAGTTGGAATGAGTGATTATCACAATATATTCTATTGCTAATATACTTAGACATATAAACGTATATTTATTCGACCTTGTATGGATAAAGATGAATAAAAACTTATCACTGTCATCTAGAAGCTTCTGCCCTAGGGAGTGAGTCTGAATATCATGCTAGTGTTGACAGACGGGCTATAATGAAAGTGTAAAGCGTGCACTACTAGAATAGAGTGGATGATGGAACAAATTTCTTGGCTAGCCACTAGACTAGACAGGTAAAACAGATTGAAAGTGGTCAGGTTACTACATAGTTTAGTACCTAGGTAAAAGACAAAACAATCTAGAAAGCAGCTGGTATCCTTTTGGGGTGGGAAAGAAGGAAAGTCTCCAGAACTAAGGCAATGCAAAACCCTAAGCGAGGAAGGGACTCTTAGGCGGACAAAGCAAATGTCTGTGCTCCACAGGAATAGTGTGGTTATGGTTCCAGGGAAGACGGCTGTTGGACAATCCATTTGTAGGTCTTTGACATAAGACTCAGGATATCTTAGAGTTACAGGTAAGAAACACTTTACCTACCAGCCGATAACATTGGCTGTCCAGAACACTGAGAACATAAACTATAAAGAGTTATTTCATAAAATAACCACCTAAAATATATGGGGTGACATGATTATATCCTTTGTGAGTAAACACATTTTAATCTCTGTGTGTGTGTTTTTTTTAATTTGGCTATAATTCATATACAATTTGTTTTTATTTGATGTTTTCAATCTATTTAAATTGCAATTTTGATAATTCTATTTTCTAATTATAAATTGTTAATTTATATAAATACAATTATACTTTTGTTTACTGATCTTACATCCTGAAACCTTGGTAAATTTACTTATTATTTTGAACTTTTAGGTAGAGCCCATTGAGATTACTTTATTCACAGAAACGTCACACATGAAAGAAGACAGCTTTACTTCAGTTAATGAATGTTGAGTTCAACAAATTTTGTCAGTCACATACATGCAGCCATCATTCAGGGTAACACAGCAAAATTTGCATCACTGCAGAGAATTCCATTTTGCAACCTTCTGGTCAACCACATCTCCCCTAAGGCAGTGATTGTTGAGGTATGTATTACTACGTATTTGTTTGGCCTGCTGTGGTCATTTGTGTAAATGAAGTCACATAGCATGTCCGCTTTGGACTCTGTTGTCTTTGGCTTAACAGTCAGTTTTGAGGATTCATCTATGTTGTTGCAACCCCCAGGAATTAATTTCTTTTGTATCGTTGAGAATATTCCACCATAATTTGTTCATACGTTCTCCAGCTGATGGACATTTGGATTGTTTTTAGTTAAGGATTATCACAAACAAAGTGACCATAAATCTTGCTTATACGTTTTTCTGTAGGCATAGATTTTCAATTCTCCTTGGCAATAGCATATTATTTGGTCATAATGTATATAAAGAAGGATATTCGATTTATAAAAAACTACTGTTAAACGAAGCCGTTCCATGTTTTATACTTCCCACCACCAGTGTATGAGCATTCCAGTTGCTCCATATCCTCCCCATTTTACTGACAGTGGATAAAAGAATGGTCTGTCATTGTGGCTTTAATTTTCATTGCCCTCATCATTAACAATATTGAACAATTTGTCATGTTTGCTGGCCATTTGGATGGCTCACTTTGTGAAATACCTGTTCAAGTTTTTTATTCTTTTCTTTCTTCTCTAATTTGGCTGTTCATCCTTTCTTTACTTACTGATTTATAGGATTTTTTCAGAATTTTAAGACAAGCCCTTTTTCAGATATGCATTTATTAATATTTTCCCCAATACATGGTTTATATTTTCTTAATGTTGTCTTTAGATGAGCATAAATTTAAAACTTCGATAAACTCCTACATATCATTGTTTTCTTTCATGGTTAGTAATTTTTGAATCCTACTAAGAACTCTTTGCCCACCCCAAGGTGATATGCATATATTTCTACATTTTCCTCTAGAAGTTTTACGCTGATAGCCTTTACATTTAGAACTATGATTAACTGAAATTATTTTATATGCAAAGGGAAAGGTAGGGTCAAATTTCATACTTCTATATGGATGTTTACTTTATGTAGCACCATCTGTCAAAGAGACTTTTCTTTCTCTCATTGAATGACTTTGGTGCATTAGTCAAAATTAATTGACTAAATATGCATAGGACTACTGCTGAACTTTCCATCTGTTGCACTGATCTCTTTCTTGTTCTGACTGCTGTAGCTTTATTAGAATTCTTGAAATCACACAGTGTAGGTCTTCTAAATGTTTCTTTACTGCTTTTCTGTGTACATTTTAAAACAAGGTTATGAATGTCTTTGGAAACTAGAACTGGGATTTTGGTCAGTAGTCTGCTGAATTCATAGATCAATTTATGGAGAATGTACATTTAACAACATAAACACTTCCAATCCATGACTATTTAAATCTTTATTTATTTTTATTTTCTTTAGTTTTCCTCTGTCACTTTTGTGACATTTATTCTTAAGGATTTAGGTTTTCAAAATTACTGTAAATTAAAAATAGAATGTAATACTGAAGCCATGTGATTTTTAATAATCATGTTCAGATGTATTCTATATAATTAAATTTCTTGTAATTTATTGAGTCTTATTGTATAGCCACGAATATGGTTTCTCGGAGTCAATGTTTGAGGTGATCTTAAGAAAAAGGGACTTCTGCAGGTGTGCAATGGGTGATACACAAATGCCAAGGAAGGCAGGCCATTTTTTTATTCTTTTGGTATATTTGTTCTATCCATTGTGAGAGAAGCATGTTAAAATCACCGACTGTTATGGCTGTGTCTATTTTTCCCTTTATTTCTGCCAACTTTTGCTTCATGTATTTGAAATGCTGTTATCCTGTGCAAATACATTAGGCTGGTGCAAAAGTAACTGCGGTTTTGGACTGTGAATTTTAAATCATTGTAACTAGGCTCAAACACATGTTTATTAATCAAAATTAACCATTACAATCCACACATTTTTGCCGATGAGAAATAAGTTTGTTCATTCCTGTAGCGTAAAAATCCGGGCTTCGGGATTCGACGAACTCTGGGGAAACATTTTCTGCATCTGCTGGCTGTGGAAGCGTCTTCCCTGCAGAAAGGTGTCGAGACGCTCGAAGAAGTGGCAGTCGTCGGTGAGAGGTCAGGTCAATGTGGCGGATGACGCAGGACTTCGTAGCCCAATTCGTTCAACTCCTGTAGCTTTGGTTGTGAGACGTGCCCAAGGTTGGGCGTTGCCGTGGAGAAGAGCTGGGCCCGTTCGTTGACCGATGGCGGCTGCAGGCGGTGCAGCTTTGGTGCGTCTCACCGATTTGCTGAGCGCGCTTCTCTGCTGGAATGGTTTCACTGGGGTTCAGAAACCGTGGTGGATCAGACTGGCAGCAGAGCAACACACAGTGACCATGACCTTTGTTCTGTGCAAGTTTGGCTTTGGGAAGTGCTTTGGGGCTTCTTCTCGGTCCAACCACTGAGCTGGTTGTTGCCGGTTGTCCTATAAAAATCACTTTTCATTGCAGGTCACAATCTGATCGAGTAATGGTTCATTGTTGTTGTGAAGAATAAGAAAAGATGACACTTCAAAACACTGATTTTTTTATTTCCAGTTGTCAGCTCACGAGGCACCCACTCATCGAGCTCTTTCATCTTTCCAATTTGCTTCATTTGCCGAATGACCGTAGAACGATCAATGCTGAGTTCTTCGGCAACTTCTCCTGTAGTTGTAAGAGCGTCAGCTTCGATGATGGCTCTCAGTTGGTCGTTGTCAACTTCCGGTGGCCAGCCACTGTGCTCCTCATCTTCAAGGCTCTCGTCTCCTCTGCAAAGCTTGTAACACCACTGCAGGGCGCACTCGTTAGTAGTTCCTGGGCCAAGTGCACTGTCAATGCTGTGAGTTCTCTCTGCTACTTGATGACCCATTTTGAACTCGAATAAGAAAATCGCTTGAATTTGCTTTTTGTCTAACATCATTTCCAAAGTCTAAAATAGATATCAAATAAATAGCAAGTAGTAAGTCATTAGCAAGAAAAAATAAATGAGAAATGTGCATTGAAATGATGTAGAACGTAATCACATTTATTTAAGAACGTATTTCAATATCGAATGGCAAATTTCAATGATGCAAAAGTGGCAATTACTTTTGTAACAACCTAATACTTAGAATTTATGTCTTCCTGACTTAATCCTTTTATCATTCGGAAATGCCCCTCTTGTATCTGGTGGTACGTATTCTGCTTGCAGTATACCTTCGCTGACACTCATGGTCACAATGGCTTCATTATACTCTGTTTTGTAAGGCATAGCTTTTACACTTTCCATTTAAATTTAACTTTTTCATATATTTAGAGTTAAATTTTATTACTTACACATAGCACATAGCTGAGTCTTTCATTGTTTTACTCAATCTGAAATTTATTTCTTAAATGAAATAGTTATTCTATTTCCACTTAGTGTAATTATTAATATGGCTATATTTAGGTCTATCATTTTATTTCAGTTTTCCTATTTATTTCATATGTTCTTTGGTTTTTCTTTCTCCTTTCCTGTTATCTTTCGGATGACTCAAGTATCTTGTAGTTTTCTCTTTCATTGCTTCTGTTTACACTTTAGCTATAATCTCGTGTTCTTTTTATGTGCTGTTCTAGAAAAAACAGTATGTTTCCTTAATTTGTCAAAGTATAGCTTTAATTACAGTATGTATCTTTAATTTATCAAAATACACCTTTCATGATTATTGGAATACATTACAAACAACAGTACACTTGCATCTTGCATTTATCCTCATGTATCTCTTTGTGTTCCAAGGTCTTACTTACATTTTACTTCTCCATATGCTATAAACCACGCAAAACATCATATCTCAAGCAAGGACACATCCTTTTCCTGTCAGACTGCTGCTAATTTCAGGGACAAATCCATCTAATCTAGACTTGTCCTACATCTGTGCTTTGCTGCAGCTTTAGTTAGATTCCACTGGCCACCAAACAGTAATTCTCAAAACCAAAATGAATTCTCATAATATTTTCTGCATACAATAAAAACATTTAAGGTCACCAAAAAGATTTGAAGCTTCCAAATTTATCTATTGGTTGCAGAAAGAAAAACTCCCGCGTGAACACATTTTTATGGTCAAATGTCATTCATTTTATTCATTTTCGTTGAACTTTGTATTTACCCAATCACAATAGATTGCCATGTAGGTACTGTGAGAGAAGTAATCCCAATGACAGTCTTAAATAATTTTACTCTATGTAAATTTTAACAAGGAAGTGAATGTATACATTAGAGTGTATACATAAGAGTTGAAAAAAATGTACCTTACAGTCAGCCTACCCGTCTTCCATCCTGATAGTCAGAATTTGATCTCGGACGACTTCCTTAATGCCTTCAAGCCTCAGTTTCCCCAGCCCCAAAATGAGAATTGTTAGTACCTATTTCATAGCACTGGTTTGATAATTAAATCATAATAATAGCAAATATAATTGAACTCTTAGCTCTTGACTTACATATAACTTACTTGTGTTAACTAACTTAATCCTCAGTATTACATTGATAATAAATATAACCCACCTTAAACATTCTCATATTCGTAAAACATCAAAATTGTTATCCTCAAATTTGTAATGCCCCAAAGTATGACAGTTTACTTAAATGAGTTAGAAACCTTGTTATGTTTTTAGCCAGGGAGCAGTTTAATAGCAACTTTTTGTGCATATACATACAGACACACACACATGCTCTCTCTCTCTCTCTCTCTCTCTCTCTCTCACACACACACACACACACACACAGAGAGAGAGAGAGAGAGAGAGAGAGAGAGAGAGAAATAGGTATAGCACTTTTAAATGTCTAACAAAATATCTATTTGGTCCTTACAGCTTGCAAAATAAGAAAGCTGAATATATTAAATTATTTTTAAAATGAGTAATGGAGACACATCATAGTTTACTAATTTCCAAAAAATCTCTTGAGAGATTCATGCAGATATCAGATACGTAAACAGACATCTCCACTGTGAGTTCTCCTTTCGCTCAACCCCGCCTGGCAGTGCCTGCTATAGAAAGAGGCAGCTTTGCCTTTGTAATTGTTCATTGCATTTCCCAAAGCCGTTCTAAAAATATCACTTGCCTAGAATGTGTGACAATGATTGGCCCAACCGAAAATTCATCATTTTCAAATGATTTTTTTCCCACTTCATATTAAAATGGGAATTAGGGTTTAACATGTTGCGTGGTTTATATATAACTTCTCACAAACAAAGCAGTAATAAATTATTGTATAGTCATAATAAGCAACTGAGAGCTCTACGTAACCATAAATAGTAATGACTATCTTCACGATTAGCATTTTAATAACAATTTATAAAAAACACAATGATGTTCTAATCAATCAAAAGCACATGATCAAAAGAGATTTATTTTGGTAAAGACTTACTCCAGCAAAAGTAGTTATTGTTTCAAACTTCATGAAAGCATTCCCAAAGGGTTGTTTTCTTTTTTAATTTAGGAATGGACATGTGAATGTATCCAGAGTTTTGGCAAATTCTTTTCGTGAAGAACAGAAGAAGAAACAACTGGAATTCAACACATTTAAAAGCATATCTTAACATACATGAACTGCTCGGTTTTTGTCAAGTATTTTAATGGTTGTCTATTTAAAAATTAGTTATCTTGTAGAATGAAGCTACTGAATTTTTGATAATCACATGCCTTAAATTGCGAGTATGCTCTTCATTATGATTTAAAATGCTTCGTCTATGTTCAGTTTTAAAACAAGTAGAGAAACAGATGTCAGACATCTAATGTTGCTATTCTCAATCAGAGATCATTTTTAGTTTTAACTGTTTCTCCTCTCCAATGTAGTAAATTTGCTTTCGCATGCATTTCTGGTCCCAAGAACTGCAACCCTAAATAAACGTGAAGCAAGCTGAGATTTGCAAAATGCTCCAGACGTTGTCATGCAGAAAAAAATCTCTGTCTCGCCTAAAAGAAAGAATTTAGGTGTTAATTAGGAGTGTGTGTGAGAATCCTCTAAGTTCTAAGAAAATAGTTTCTTAGAAGAACTCTTCCTGCAACCATCAAATAAATACAATGGAGCTCTCTTTTAAAACAGGTTGAAATGGTGATAGTGCCTCAAAGACTCTTCTTTTCATCTTTTATTTCCAGGTTTGATAAATAAATTTTATGATTGAAATGGACAGTATGGCCTTCTTTGTCTGCTAACACTCATGGATGCCTGTGTTCTTTTTAAATTAGGGAAAGAACATGGGTCCTATAAACACATGAAACGTTAGGTGATGTGGGTGTGGCTGAACGTGCGATGTAGTGCATTAAATTCTGCAGACTCCAGGAGACTTTCTTTCTACAGATGGACCCCAACTATTCTACTATCCATGGACTAAAGACATGAGTGTTAACACGTGAACACATTGTTTCTTTAATTCTTTCAAGTTTCTCATTTCCTGTTAAAAGTCTATTTACTAACTCATGCTTAATACCAAAAATACTGTTCTTGTGACTATACAGAATTATAACAGAGCATACAACATGATCTAAGACGAGTCCTCTCTCATCCTCTTCAAGGAAATTTAGTTACTGAGATAACTAGAAAGATTCTAGTCCTGCCTATCACATCTGCATGAAGCAGCGACCCAGAGCAAAATTTCATACTATATTTCCAGTGCATTTTTCACTTAAAGCTTTCTTGTTTTTACATGCATTTTATAAATAAACCCATGCACAACATATAAGGTTCCGCAGATAACCACAATGCTCACAGAGACTGTTAAGAACTGTATTGCAAGAAAGGAAAAGGCATGCTTTTGAATTAAAGTATTGTTTAGTATCCACCAAGTTGTTCTTTATCGTTTTTTGGAACGTCTACTAGAAAGCCGTGTGTGCCTTGGTATTTTCAGAGTAAATCTGTAACAAAGGGCTGCTCAAATTGTTACTTATTTCGTTATATCACCTATGGCAAGCCAACTAGAGTCACCGAGAATCCGGATGAAACACTTATGAGACACAGTTTATTTCTAACGTGGTATTTCTGGGACACTCAGTAGTAAAACTCAGTCTCCTCAGGACCAATTTGCAATCTGCAGTGCATGTTGCACATAAAGGTCACTTCATCAATCATTCACAAACAAGAGAAAGACCCAAGTATTTTTGAGATCAATTTTTAAAAAGGCATTCGATAAGGTAATAGTCACAATAGTCAACTCATTTTCATCCAAATTCGGGTAGGGAATTAAACACCAAATGTAGCACCTAATAAGCAGCTCTCTATAATTATTCCAGGTATAAGAAAAATGTTTTCAAATTGTTTTATCAAAAATTTTATCTAATCTGTACCTAGGATTCTATCCCTCAGCAAAACAAAAGAACACATCAGATTATCTTTAATTCTACAGACACCAGTTAAGCTATAACTATAGTTCAAGGGATAAATACACATTTATAAGACTAATCCTTCTTAACTTGAGGAGCTGATCAGCCTGCAGGTAAGGAAACTTCCAGTTTATTAGGTTGGTATATGTACATAATATTTCCATATGAGTTCAGTAAAACTCTTTATAATAATGAAATGTTACAAATTTTAAAAAGACATCTTTTTAGCACTTTGTGTCTGCTTATTAACATGGTGTTTTGATGAAATACAGACAAATCGAACCTGTAAGATTGCTAGCAGTTTCCCCCTTTCAAACCTGATGAAACTGAGAGCCTTGTAAGTTAAGCGATTTACTGCAAATCACCTAGCAAATAGTAAGTAGATGTGGAATTTACACCCAAGTCAGCTCCCTCTACAACGTAAGTATGTAAATAATACATATATTTATATACATGCATATGAGGGGATACATACGTGTACTTTAAAAACATGGCAAAGACATAATACAGAAACATAAGTTTTGCAAAATGTTGGTGTTTCCAGTTCACACACTAATAAACCAAAAGATCAGAACATAGAGGCAGGTAATAGAAACAGTCCCTAAATACGTTACATCGGAGAAAGTCCTTTTACATCAGGATTCTTGAGTTAAAGAAAACCCCCTTTTTTTAAAGACTAAGATTCAAGAACCCCTATCCATGTGCAGTGAACCAAAATAGCTAAAAGGGCAGGCCCAATGGTTTTTGGAGTTCATTAGGTGATTCTGATCATTCAATCTAGCTGATGAACCACTTGACCCAAAATGTCTACTTGTTTTCCTAGTTCTCATATTCTGTGAGGTTACTGTATTAATCCCAAAACTTGCATAAAATTGTGAATAGGAAAATATTCTATTTGCAAATGATTTTGGAAACATAATGTGCAAAAGTTATAAGTGGAGGCAATCATTATTTACTACTACTACCATAAAAAGTCAAAATTGCCTCATATATTTGTATACTGTAATTTTAATATTACCTTCCTTTTTTCCTGCCTCAGATTTCTTAGAGATCAATCCCATAGCTGCTCTTCAACCACGTGTGACATTCATAGAATTATATAAACTTTCTACGTTTCCATTTCTTAACCTATTGAGGAGTGCTCATGGGGACTGAGGAAAAGGTCCGACCGTGCTCGGTAAAACTGAAAGGGCCATGCAAGCATAAAAGCTTATGACGATTGAGTCATTACAAAATGATCAAATTAAAAATACATACCAATTTCATTCATATTTCCAAGATTCATCCCATGTGCCCTAATCATCTCCTTCTAGGGTTTTTTTTTTTTAATAAGTGGTCTAAGATAAGAATACAGGTTTCTTCTGAAAACAATAATAAAGTTTGTTTTACAGAAATTTAAATTTCTGTAAAAATGAAACGACAAAAAAAGATTGTGAATGCTATCTTATCAATGTTCCTATTTGCTTCACTTAAGTCTTTGCCTTATTGTCTTTGGCTTTGGATAGTAAGTCATTATTTTCAAGACTTCATATATTTAAGCATATTTTAAACATGTGACAAAACCTTAAGCTTCCATTAAAATAGTTAATGCTTTAAGGCTTCGATGGTATCCATCAACTACCAAATTATTAATGATTATATTAGATATCATATTTTAATATTGGTGTTTCTATGGAACGTTATTGAACAGGAAGAGACAGCCCGTTTGAATTCAAAAAGTTAATTAAAACTGAGCATTGCTGGTACAAGAGTTGATATAAAATATCGCATAGTTTATGATGCAAATAGTCTTTCTTCACCAAGGAAAACGTCAGTTAGTTACTCCTGAAGGTACACAGGATCCAGCAGAAGTAATGCCCTTATTAAAGTCATTAACATATTGTTATGTTACAGAATTACAGACTTAGGATTTTGTAATGAAAGATTTGGTATAGATTATCAGCTCATAAAACAGGGGTGTTACTTCTGCTGGACCCTGTCTTTCAAGGTACAACTCTTGGGTATCTACTAAGGAGGACGTGATGCTCTCTTTGTGTTGAAAAGATAAACAAAAGGTGAAGTGGTGATGTATGATGTGGAAAACAGAGTTAAACCACCCAATATGAATGATGCAAAGCAATTCAATGATCTTTTGTTGTATAAGTTTTCTTGGTGATTGGCAAAAAAAAAAAAATTGTCAGAAGAAGAGTTTAAATTATCATTGTCATGAAATTCCTATTGACAATGGAATTTATGAAGATTTATTAGGAGATAGCTACCCGTGCTCTCTCGTGCTCCTGCACGCCTAAGAGAGGCACTGATGGGGTTTGTTTCAGATTGTCTTCTCAAGGCGTTTGCACAGTGAACGGCCTTGGAAAGCAGATACAGCCTGTCCCTCTGAGCAAAGGACAGGTTTGCTTAGTCTTTGAAGTCAGAGATAGTCTCTCCCACCAGAGCGATGGCCAAACACAATAGTCTAGTATGAGCAAAGAATTGCTCTTCTATCAAGCAATCCATCAAACGTACAGGTCTTCCTGCATGTTTTTCTGTGGAAATTGGGGTCCAAGAAAACTGACACAAGAAAAATGGTGATATCCTTGCTACTCTACCGCTGTAGGTAAGGAAATGTCCTTTGCTTCTGATCCAGGAGTCTGGTGCCTTCTGCCATGAAATTGTTGCAGGCTAACTTGTTAACCTAAAAGTAGGATAAAAATCTCAGAACCTTCCCAGTTCTTGACACATTTTCCAGATAAATGGAACTTAATACTTTAAGCACACTTTAAAATATAAATCTAAAGCTCGCACTGCCAAAGAAAGATTTTCTAAGTTTAAAGTCAGGTTTGCCAGCTACTTACTATATGGTCTTGGAAAAATCATATAATCTCTTAAGACTCAGTTACATTTTCTGTAAAATAGGGGTAATGATATTTTTCCTCTTTCTTAGGGTTGTTACAATGAGTTAAATGAGCATATGTAAAGTACTTAAAAGAGTGTCTTAAACATATATCAGATGTTTAATTAATGCTGGCTATTATTATTATTTATTATTTTTATAAAATTGGGGGAATGGGAATATAAAAAGAAATTATTCAAAAGTTCACCCTCAATTATACATGTTGTTATCTTTATTGGCACTCTTTTCTTGGTGTGTTTTTTTATTCTGATATTTATTTTCATAAATACTAGCATACTTAGAACCATTCTTTGAAGAAAATCTTTTAAAAATAGATTACCTGGGCTTTATTTAGGCTCAAAGTACAGAGAGACTCATGCATGATTTAAATCCTACCTCTCTACCTCTTACAAATGGAACAAAAATCTTACACAGTAATAAGTAAGATCATTCGGGTGGCCCAAAGGAATTAAAATTTGGAGAAGATGCCAAGCACACCTGGTTTAGTGAGGAATCTCACCACGTTGAGGTATGAACACAAAGCAATGACTTAAGTGGCCTTTAATGACAGTGTAACAAATTACCCTTTCGATTGTTGCTGACATTTCATCATACTCAGTGAGTTTTTGCACATTTTCCATAAATAGCACGGCCCACCCATGTAGTTGATTCAAAGCCTTCTCTCTCTACCCTTCATAGCAATTTAAATGTGTGCTTAGATGAAGCTGGATGAAGAAAGGAGAAGCTGAGGTGGGCCTTACCTTCTTTATGGACAAATTCTTCCAAGGGCGAACGCAGGGAGGCGGGACAAAGAGGCAAACCCAGTACATCACTGGTCACCTATCGATGTGGGATGTCACCCTGCTCTCTCATTTATTCCAGTTTACCCTGGTCCTAAAGGGCCCCCCACAGGTTGTGGACATGGCATTACTGAGGTCATCTTAAGCTTTACCTTTGCTTGTCCTGATCCTGCAGAACCCCCTTAAATAGAAGTAGACTAGTTTCCCTTTATTTTTTCCATTAAGCAGAATGGAAATTCTACTTTTCTCCCTTCTGGGTAGTGGTGGTGATGTTTGAACATTTCTGCATTTTATATATAGTATACCTGAGATGTTCATTTGGATGCCAACATTATCCCCATTTAAGGTAAAATCGAAGAGGAGTTCTCCAAAGATGGCTCCCAGCCCCACACCCCAACTTGACCAGAGCACTGCCAGACAGAAAGATAGCTGCTCTTCTCAATTATGGTCTTCTTCACAAGGTAAATTCAACGTTTCCCCCCGGTCTTTTTATAGACTCACACTGGCTACGTGGGGCACTGTGGCGTGAAGGTGACTAGTGTTTGGCCAGACTTTGCAAGTGTCTGAAGTCTCAGGGGCAGCTCTTTACGACATGTGGGTAGTTTAATGCTTTTTTTTTTTCTTCGTCTGTCATTCTTGAACAGTTGAAGGAGTCCAAGTCAACATTCTCTTATAATTGTGCCATATTAGTGATATAATCAACACCATTTCAAAAATTAGATAGTTAATACTATGTTTGTGCCGACTTGCAGGAAAGTACCCTTTTATTTATTTATTTGTTTGTTTGTTTGTTTGTTTGTTTAATTGGGGGGGGGGTAGTTCCCTGGCTGGGAATCGAACCCAGGCTGGGGTGTTCAGAATGCCAAAGCCTAGCTACTGCACCACCAGGGAACCCCCTAAATGTACCCTTTTACATGGGACAGAAAACAACAGTCCTGTCCCATTTCAAAGGGTACGTCTGGTTAGCCTACTGACACCTTGAATGCAGCCCAGTGAGACCAGGCTGACCCTATGTACCATTTGAAAGGGGACAGGACCGTTGTTTTCTGTCCCCTTGAAAAGGGTACATCTGATCAGCCTACTAATATTGCTATTAATAATTTTCTAGACTTTTCCCACAATCAATGACCTGTTTTTGCACTGTCCTTCCCTATTGGTCTCAATGCACATGGCAGAGACAGGGTGGGACATGACCAACAGATGGTTTTTTTTCTTTGCTTACTTATTATTTTATTTCTATTTTATAGCAGTAAGAGCACACGTATTAAGAATTTGCTGTGCTGTGAGAGCTATGATAAGCATTTCAAAGTCATATCTCATTTAGTCTTTATGCCAACCCTAGACACTTTTTATTCATTTCCCCCAGCTTTATTGATATTTATATAATATTGTTTAAGTTTAAGACACACACAGTGATGATTTGATGTGCAAATATATTGTGAAATGATTACTACAGTAAGGTTAGTTAACAAATTCATCACCTCACACAGTTACCATGTTCTGTTGCTGTTGATGATGATTGTTGCTATTTTAAGTTCACAACATTTTAAAAACTGTAAAATTATGTTTGGTAAAATGAATTAAGTAGAAAACAATCACATCGAGTGTTCAGCAGATTGGACCATAACAGGTAAATTTCAAGCACACAATTCTTTGGTTCTAAATTAGAGCATCACATTGAAACCAGTTCTGAATTTGTAAAGGTGAAACACATACCTCCACATTAAATAAAGGAAATGTACATCCACTTCTACCCACACACTAATGACCAGAAAAGAGCAACAGAAATTTCTCAAATATTTTAGGGATACCATAAATAGAATAAATAATTATTTTCCATGAAGTAAGAATGTTCTCCTCACTGTTTTGTTTTTTGTTTTGTTGTGTTGTGTTGTGTTGTTTGTTTTGTTTTTACTGTCTGGTCTTCAGACCTAAGGCATTCACTAACAGATCTTGAGGTAAAAGAAGTAGAACCTATGGCTCAGAGTTTAGGAACTCAGAAGGTGATAGGAAGGTGGTCACAATAAAAAATGTATATCAGAATATGAATCAGTCCTTGGATACCCTGTCTGCCACTTACATGACTGAAAACAAATCTAATTCCCAGCACAGGCTGCTAAGCGTAAAAGACATAATCTGGTTTTTTTTTCTTTTAATTTTCATCTGAATGATATTTCTCCATAGGTGTTCAGCCACAGAAAGCTGTAAAGCTGGGGTTCCGAGGTAGCCACAGCCCCCTTCAAGCTGTGCTTGTACGAATCCGACTGCCTCGTCCTCACATTAGGGAGTGTGTCGTTATGCCTTTACTCCCAATTGATGCAAAGTGGCCCTGTTGGAAAGGAAGGCCACAGAGGGAGCTTCCAGAGTGATTTCTTCTGCTTTTATGTTGTCACTCTGTGAGTAGATCAGGCAAATTCTTGCCTTTCTGATGGGTGGGTGAAGAGATGGGTGAAAACTCAAATTTCATAGCTCCCTGAGGAAGACGTAAAATACAGGTTAAATTCTCATAATATGATTGACTTGAAAAAGTTATCTGCAAACCCCAAGGGAGAAAATGTGATAAATGAGTATCTGTGAAACATTCAACGCTTCCTAAGTCATCTCGGTACCGCTGGACAATAAAATATGTCTTTTGATACACATTGCCCACATTTCTAACTGCTATATTATGCAACTGCCGACTCCATATCATTACACATGATTTTGAAGGCCAAGGGAGTAATATTTCATGCAAGCAAAAACAGAAAGTAATTTACAAGTCAATGACTCCCACCCTGATACAAGGCTTGACCTCAGTTTTCAAAAGAATAAAAGAAATTTAGATATATCCCCACTGCTCCTATGTAAGAAGTACTGTCCATGTTCTTGTTGTTTCTCAATATTTTTCAAAAACTTCTCAGTGAATTATGAAAGATCGTTAGTAAGTTGGGGAACTAACATTCTTTCCTTCAGCGATTGCTAAATTCTTAAAGAAAAATAAGGAAACAAAGAAAGCTTCTCATCAAGGTCCCAAGAGGGAAGTTTCCAGAAGGACAAGGCTAATCTTTCATGTGTTTTGCCATTTGTGTGATCAAAGCCTGAGCTAATTGGCCGGTAAAGACAAAGCCTGATCCATCTGAGGACCCCCAGAGCCTGCCGTATGGATGAGGGTAAATAGATTAAAGAGAATCCAAGATCCTTGGGAATAGAAAGTGACTCCCTAAAAGAAGCAATTTTACATTTAAAATAATAAAGTACCTGACAATGCAAACTTACAGTTGGGCACACTTTGAAGTGGAAAGGTTAAACCAAATAAAATGGAATCACAAAGAGTTACTGTGATAGGAAATTTTATAAAACATTTAGCAGTTAAATACTTTAAAATCGAGTTGGAAGAACAGGACATGAACTGAGAAACCTGGTTCTAGCACTGCCCCTTACTCCCTGTGACGTTCTCTCAGGCTCCAGAAATGATCTTTGGTGCTGACCTCAGGGCAACATTTCCGTCTCTGAGAATTCATTTTTGTTGTCAAAACGAGGAAGGCTCGAATACATTTATTCTTCAGATACATTTTTTTTTCTTCAGATACATTTGATGGCAAAAGATTTTGGAAAACATCTCATCTGACCACTTGCAGGGAGTCCAGGCCAAATGTCAGCACCTAAAACGGTGTCACTGTAACTCTACTGTAACTGTTTCTGTTGTTGCTGTTGGAATATTTCCTCTGTGCTGAAAACAATGATACTCTACCTACTTGTGATACATAGTCCCACACCAATACACACACATGCACCCACCTCACATTTACACTCACGCAATGTGGAGAGTCTGGTCATAGGGAAGAAAAAAGTGCCCTCTCTGGGCCTCGCACAGACCTTCTCAGGCCTTGCATCTCCTGAGACTCACCGTCGTACTTAGGTCCTGCTTGAACTTCCATCTTGGCCTCATTCACATGGACTTGTCTTCCCCACTCACCCTCTTGTACCTTAAGTTTGTTTCTCTTTTATCTCCAACCTAGGCTGACCAGATGGACTTTTTGAAAAGGGATAGAAAACAACAGTCCTGTCCCATTTCAAATGATAACGTGTGGTCAGCCTCGTCTCCCTGGGCTAAGTTCAAGGTGTCAGTAGACCAGACGTGCCGTTTGAATCGGGACAGTACCATTGTTTTCTGTCCTGTTTAAAATGCTACGTCTGGTCAGCCTACTCGAAACCTTTGCTGATTATCTCTGATTTCTGTTACAGTAAGAGTTTAAATTAGCATCATAAGAGATAGCAGAGATTGAGGGGTAAGAGCATGCCGGCTTTGCACTTTTGCAGACATAGATTAAAATAGGGCTCAAAACAACTAAGTAGTGATTATTACTTAACTGCACAAATGACCAATTCCATACATAGGAGTACACGATTACGAATGTATATATGAATACACACACACACACACACACACACACACACACACACATCCCTACGACATCCAAATGAAAGTGTTAAGAGTAGTAGTGGATACAGTTAGTTGTTCTTCAGCATCCACGGGGGGACTGATTCTAGAACCCCAGTGATGACAAAATCCACCGATGCTCAAGTCCCCTACAGAAAATGGTACAGTATGTACACACAAGTACATTTGCATATAGGCTACAGTAGGGTATGCCTGCACATCACTTCATTTGGGTGACTACAAAGTAATGGTCAATGCATGGAAAATTCAAGTTTGGCTTTTTGGAACGCTCAGGGAATTATTTTTTTCAAATATTTAAGAATACGTAGATGTGAAACTAGCAGCTCCAGAGGCTGAATTTATTAAACAGCCTGCACGGCATCTAAAATGTAAGTGTTCTATAAATAGCTGCTGTTATTAACACATCCAGATTATCTCCAAAATGATCACTTTGATCATTCTCTCAACCCATTTTTAGCCTGGTAGATATTTTTATTCAGAGTGAACACATCATTTCCTCAATGACATCCACTGTCTCGTACTTCGGGTTTCAGGCTTAAACCTTGAAAATATTCTTCCCTCCATCCTTTCATTCCTTCTATTTAATCAGTAAGCAAGTCACAGAGCATTTACACAGAGCGCGTCACAGGTCTACATTCCAGACTGACCACTGTAAGGGCCTCCTACCTGAACTTTAGATTTGAGGACTACCTTCTTTTTCAATCTTTGAAAGTGTAGCTCAAAGAATATTACTACCACAACTGAAGAACTCTGATGGCCACCGTGACTACTGATTTTGAACAGAGTGAATGTTCATCTACCTCTTTCAGGTCTTCATGAAATCATCCCTCATGCTCTAACCAGATAGAATCACTTCCCCACTTTCCTTAATTCATTTGTATCACACTTTCAATTACATAATTTGCTTATTTATGGTAATAAATGTTTGGTGAATTAAATTCCCTGATAAAAAGCTGAATTCTGAGTACTCCTGGATGCAAGAGTAACGTGGAATACAAGTCCATCAATTTTTTGAAAGTTTCTTTTCTTACAGTCAATTGTCTTACGTCAAACAAACAAATCAATTACTTTCCAAGATGATTATCTTAAAAGATTAGGTAAGAAATTTTTAATAGTTTAAGAATTTATTCACATAGTTAGCTATTATAAAGTAATAGAATCCGTTAACATATTCTTATAAAATATTTAAAAATAGCTAGCAATAGATGGAAAAATAGAAAAGTCCAACCCTAAAACAAATTCAAGGTATTTTGAATTTATTACTATCGAAATGCTAAGAAGTAAAATCCAAATTTACTGTGGTTTAAACAACATTTGGACACGATGAGATCATACTAGAAGTAATGAATCAGATTTTGGATTCATATTTTCCTAAAGAGAAGGGTACGAAATCACAATTTTCCTATCTCTGGAGGCCTCAAAGGCTTTCTCATCATGTGTGCTCACAAAAAATCAATTCCCACACACCAGTTTTCTCAAGGTAGCATCCACTTCCAGGGACCTGAGATCTCACCACGTCACTATCACAGGATGCCACTTCCTGAACTACGAGGGCTGTCCGGAAAGTATCCAGCCATGTAATATGGCCTTTATGGCTGGACTGTTTTCCAGACAGCCCTGGCACATCTTGGTTTGCTACTTAAATAGATCTTTGACAATACACATGCCAATTATTTCGAAAGAACTTAAAAATGGACTAGGCAGGAGTCACAATGCCTCGCTTTCAAAGCATCTGTCTTTCCCGCAGGTTTCTGGGTTACAGTCTGCAAGTTCTCAGGTGCAAAAGTGCATTCTAGAAGGCCTCCATCTCCCATGCCACTCAACTCGTGCAGATGGACACCTGTGTGCTGCCAGTTACTCATTTATCAGAAAAACACTGAATTCCACATTATACTCAGCTGGGAAGATCCTGTTACAGATGAAGGCAAGGAGTATTTTTATCACTTTTAAAGCAAAGAAAACAGAGAGAATTTTCCTTGCAACATACCATATAGGTTGTCTGCATTGTACTTCTTCTTGGGTGGAGAGCACCAATATAGGTCACTTGGTACGTGAGAGTTTTATTAAATCAACACCTTAAGTCGTGGCTTACAGCCTCAGCTGCAATCCCTCTTGAACAAGTCCACGAGTTGGAATTCTAAACTAGAGAAAATTTCTTGTAATTGATTAAAAATTATATTTATTGAGAAAAACTTAAAGGTGCTTATCTGTGGAATAATCAAATTTGAGTACCACTCAATAACATTTTAGTCACAACTAAAATCTGCCTGCAAAGCAAATCACCTCACTACCTGTTAAACCTACATATGAATTAATTTTTATACAATTTAAACATTCTGCACTGACGTAAAGTTGGCTTGGCAAACAACTGTGTCAGGACTTGAAATCATGACTTCCGTTTTCTCCCATAAATAGTGCAGTATAGCTTTTAATTACTCTAAACTTTCTGTTAAATATGTCTTCCATAAAGACCTCATATTTGTCGGAGAAATTTTGAAGATTTGTAATCAATGACAATAATGTCAAGGAAAAGTTCTCCATGAGTGGGTGTCTTATGGTTTTCCCTGTCTTGGCAGTATGGGACGGACTGCCCTTTAAGACAGACTTTTCATGAGGATGTTTATGTAGCAAACAGCCTGTATAGTATTTTTCTCCAGTGCAAAGGACGTGTTTGCTCATGACCTGTTTGTTTCCAAAGCTAAGAGCAGGCATGCTTACTATCATTTATAGAAGACTCAGGCTCCCTAAGCTCCCAGTTCTCCTGAAATGTCACCTATTGTGTGTGCAGTCATTTATCTGGGCACATCTGTGTCACTCCCACAGGACTTAAGTTCAAGGGGAATGGATGCAGACATGCATAGCTTTGTGGTTGCTGTACTATAACAAGGCTTTTGTTTTCTGATCCAAGAGTCGCATGTCTTCTGTGAGCATCCACGACACTACGACAGGCTTACTTGTTAATCTCTAAGATGGGTAAAATCTAAGACCCTTCAGTATTCGTGACAGCTTTTTGGGATGAGACTGGGAGGCTGACAGAGACTTAGCCTACAAAAGGAACTCACAGGCTGGAACACAAGATTTGAGGGAAGTCTTTGGAAGTTAATAGTGAAAACGATGTTAAATTTCATTAAACAACAAGGCCACTCCATCCATATGGCTCAAATGCCATGGTGGCTTAAATAAGAAAACCACAACCTAAGCCTGTAAATGCCTCAAGGTTATAAAACAAAATGCTATGGATAGCCAATCACAAACAATCAGGCTTTGGACAGCCAATCAAATTTTCTTTCTTTGCTTCCTCACTTGCTTTATACAAGGCATTTCCTTGGCTCCTGCCTGCAGAGTGCCACTCACCGATTTGACTCTGCCCAAGTTCAACCCATTTTTGCTCAAATAAACACTTAAATATTTTACTATGCCTTGGTTTATCTTTTAACAGCATTGACCAAATTACATGGCCAAAGAGGTAATAAATACTTTTACTTTATTGCCAGTAAACAAAGAGGAATTGAAGGGTAGTTTTAGTTTCAGGAAAGAGAAGTAGATTCAAACACAGTTGCTAAAAATAGGGCACCCAACTACTGCTTTATATTATATGCTCTAACTCACTGGCAGTGCATGGGGAGCTGTCATTCACCTGCATGACTGCAAAGAGACACCAGCA
Organism: Lyroderma lyra; assembly: GCA_004026885.1. Lineage (NCBI taxonomy): Eukaryota > Metazoa > Chordata > Mammalia > Chiroptera > Megadermatidae > Lyroderma > Lyroderma lyra. Next base: position 64,243 of record PVJL010006614.1, on the reverse strand, counting down.
CAGGCTACAAGTGCCCACCGTAATGACCCGGTCATTCCAAAACTACTCTTTCAAAATACAGCACTATATCATCTGTTGTAGGGGGTCCCTTGTTGATAACACATTCTAAGTATGACAGAGACTAGCTGGCTATTTGTCAGACTATTTTCCTTCTCCTCTAGCTCAGGAATAGCCAACCTTCTGGCTTCCCTAGAAGAAGAAGAATTGTCTTGGACCACATATAAAATACATAAAATACAACAAGCTGAAAAAAATTTTTTCAGAACGTTTTAAGTAGTTTATGAATTCGTGTTGGGCCACATTCAAAGCCGTCCTGGACCTCTTGTGGCCTGCAGGTCTCCGATGGGACAAGCTTGCTTTAGCATGACAGTGTATCCTAGCTTCCCTTTTGGTTAGGTACAGCCAAGAGACTGCGTTCTGACCAATGGAACATTTGTAGAAAGACATACAATCTGCAGGCCCACAAAACTTCCTGGAGTTTCCGAGGCAGGTTCTCTCTGCTCAGATCAGCTGGTCTGATGCAAATAATCCAACTGAGGACACCATCACACTAGGGAAGGGATCGGCATTTGTTTTTTTAATGAAAAAGGTGAGGTAGTAAATATTATGCGCTTTGCAGGACACATAAAGCCTCTAACATATTATTCTTTATTTTTTACAATACAGTAAAAAGCAATCTTAGTTCTGGGGCCATATTAAAAAAAAACAAGGTTTGAGCTGGATTTGACTAAAGGTAGAAGACAATAGAAGAACTAGAGGAAAGGAACCCTTGTAACTGCAGGGATCAGAGATCTTCAGCATTAGGACAGCATGTGAACAGGTGGTTTTGAAGTTCTTCGTTTGTTTGTTTTTTATAATAGTTTGCCTCATACTGTTATGATAATATTTCTGACAAGTCAAATCTGATGCCAAATTCCCTTAGATCATGAATAATTGGCTTACTTGAAGGGAAATATAAATTAATGTTACAATAATTCTGATCTTTAGAAAACAATACCAGATAAAGATGAGCTTTAGGAGAGAGAAAGCCCCTAAAAGATTCACAGCACAACCAAGAGAAACTGATTTATTTGCCTTTCTTTTACTGACAGTTTCCAAATGGCATATTTGTCCTCATGTATTTTTATTAAGTTGTTTCTCCAAGCTAATTCCTAATATATTGCAATATACTATATGTGGCAGCATACACTAGCTCGGATAGTTGCTTGTTTTCTACTGAGGTAGAAAATGAGCAATGCATTTTTGAACTAAAAAAAGAAAGTAACACCCATTTTGTTTGAAATGTTGACATCTTTTCTATCCATCAGCTAAAGGTAAGAAAAACTTTTACTGAATGACTAATTGCCTGGCTCTTCTTACTATTAAATCAATGCCCTTTCAGAAATAAGAAGCTGTATAATATTTTAAAATCATAATATTCTTTGTGACCTAAGATGTGATTTCTCTACAAATTGAATGCTTATAAAATGTCAAGATACTCCATTAGTTTTAAATCACATATACTGTAAAGCAGTATAAATCCATTCATGGCTTCAGTATTTTAGACTTCATATTTCTATATATTTATGCTCAAATTATTCAGGTTAGAAATAAATCAATTATAGAGTGACAGGCTGACATCCAGAATAGGCTAAAACATTATGCCCAAGACAAACAAGCTTTTGTAAACATGGTCCAAGAGGTGAAATGTATTGTTCTATCCCACAGGATTATGGTAACTTGAAAGACAAATGAAATTATCTTCACTGAAGGCTGAGAGAGTGCAAAAGGACAGCTCACCAGCATGAATGTTCTCATTAGAACGATGTGCAATTGCTTTGGACTCATGTTTATATTGCTCATCGTGTCTGTGCTCTAACTAGCAAAATGGACAGTTGGTGTCATTTTGTAATTACCTAGGTTGTGGCTGCACAATTAAATTTCTATACACAACTTGATTTTGATATTTGTTCTGGCACATGGTTAACTTTTGTTAAAATTTGCATCGAGTAGTTGATATAATAGGGTTTGAAGAGAAAATATGGTGACATTAAATAACTGATGATTTTAATAAAGGTGAATAATATCTATATACCAAACTTGGGCAAATTTCCCCTAGGTAGTACATAGCAGGAAAGACACTTATTAAAGAATTACACATATGAATACATATATTAATATATGTATAACTTACACAAACATTACAGACTTTGAATTTCCTGTAAGTTAGAGATATGGACACATAAGATTATTGTGACTGTGAAAGTATCCAGCCATGTAATATGAAAATTAGAAGCATTCATGTCCAGATTTCTTCTGGACAGCTCTTGTATGTACACCCCAAGGAGGAGATCATTTGAGCCCAAATCAAACTCATGTTAAAAATGGTGCTTGCACATAGCATATATTACATTCATGCTCTGAGAGTTTAGGAGTGGTCTGGAATTTCAGATAAACTAACACAGACCACAATTTGCTAAGGAGATTAACCACGGTGAGTAAACTCTACGGGCTTCTCATCGGGATAAAGAAATTAACACATATACGTTAGGTGTCTTCCCAAGCTCAAAGCTCTTCAAAGTGAAGGATAAATTCCTATATCAATCAATCTAGGTTAGATAATATATTCTCACATGTCCAGGAGAGGTGGCATATCTGGGGATGATATATGGCTGCAAATAAAATTTACTGCTAATGTTTCACTAGAGCACATGTCACAAATTCTAAATGTACTTTGTGGGTATAATGGAAACTTCTTAGCAAACATGTAAAATATAACATATCATTTAAATCTAATCTATTGCTTAAGTAGCTACTTTACAAAAGTAACCGCAATCTAACTCATCAGTGTTTATTCTTCACTTCATTAACAAACATGCTATTTGGAAATACGATATTCACATTATGAAAACCCTGAAAGGCCAGCTCAAAGGACATTCAAATTGTCATAAATAGAAGAGTTTGAAATTAAAAAACAATATTACTGGACTAAGAAATATTTAGTAATAATAACAGATTAAATGGAAATTATTTACTTTTTATTATTTTTGATTTCTCTTTTAAATTTTTATTAAATTTATTGGGGTGACATTGGTTAGTAAAATTATGGTGGTTTCAAATGTACAATCCTGTAATACATCTTCTTCGTGCTGCATTGTGTGCTCACCACCCAGAGCCCGTTCTCCTTCCATCTCCGTTGCTGCGACAGCCCCCACCTCCCTGCCCGCTAACGGTCTGGTAACCAATAAGCTGTTGTCTGTATCTACGAGTTTTTGTTTGTTTGTCTTGTTTATTTGTAGCTTTCAGTTTTATATCCCACATATGAGTGAAGTTTTCACTTTTTCTGCCTGACTGACTTCTTGACTTGCTTTCAGTTTTATATCCCACATAAAATGAAGTTCTTTTTCTGTCTGACTTCTTTTGCTTAGCACGATTATCTCAAAATCCATCTATGTTGTCAAATGGCAGTATTTCATCTTCTCTTAGGGCCAAGTAATATTTTATTGTATATATGTACCACATCTTTTTTTATCTAATCATCTACTGAGGGCACTTTGGAAGAATCAACATAGTTAAAATGTCCATATTATCCAAAGCAATACACAGATTTAATACAATCCCCATCAAAATCCCAATAATATTTTTTCAAGAAACAGATTTAAAAATCATCAGATTTGTATGGAATCACAAAAGACTCCTAATAGCCAACACAATCCTACAAAAAAACAGAACAAGGCTGGAGATATCACATCCCCTAACTTCCATTTATACTACAAAGTGGCAATAATCAAAAAAGCATGGTATTGGCTGAAAAACAGACACACAGACCAATCAATAGAACTTAGAGCCCAGAAATAAATCTGCATATATAGGTACAGATAATTTTCACAACAGGAGCTGAAAATACACAATAAAGAAAAGCCTCTTCAATAAATAAATAGTGCTGGGAAAATTGGAAAGCCACATGAAAAATAAAGAAGCTAGACTGCTATCACCATATGCCAAATTAACTCAAAATGGATCAAAGACCAAACGTAAGACCTGATTCAAGTCTCTTTCTCCAAATCCTAATCATGATGGCCTTGACTTATTGCATGTGCAGTGTGCACTGAGTGGGCTGACCAGACATCCCATTTCATACAGGACAGAGAACAATGAGACTGTCCCATTTCAAATGGTACATATGGTCAGCCTAGTCTCACTGGGCTAAATTCAAGGTGTCAATAGGCTGACCCTACGTACCATTTGAAACAGGACAGGGCCATTGTTTTCTGTTCCATTTAAAATGGGACGTCTGGTCTACCTAGCACTGAGGCTTTTCCTATCATGGGGGAAATGTCACAAAATACCTACAGTGTGATGCCCAAGTATGTCATCTCCAAATAAGAGAAAGGTTTTGTTGTTTGTTTGTTTGTTTTTGCCATTAAAGGAAGATTTTCTCTAATCAGTTAAATAAACAAAAAGTAATTACTTTTCTTACCTATTAACATGCATCATCTTTAGCTGCAGCCCATCTATTTCACCCTTCCATGGACCTAGCAATTAAGTTTAAAATGATTCCAAAAATCTTTACATATTGTCACAGCAGGAAAGAGTTTTTAAGTGTTTTCTGGCATATGCAAAAGTGTTTTCTCTATTTTTCTCCAGGTGATTCTACCACCTGTCTTACTGAGAATTAGTGATGGACCACAGGACCTGTAATTAGGAAAAATGATGAGTACTGACCATGTTTTCAGTAGCTAATGTCCTGACAAAAATAAAGGCTTAAAATGGAAAGATCCAAAAAGACAGGCAGGGCCTTAAATGCATATTACTAAAGGCTGCTACTCTGTGATGCCAACTGTGTGACAATCCAGAAAAGACAAAACGACCGATACAGTGAAATATAGCAGTGGTTACCAGGGGTGGGGGGTGAGGGAGAGATAAATAGGCAGAGCACACAGGATTTTTAGGGCACTAAAAAATGCACCACATGATACTGGAACGGTTGATACATGATACATCTGTCCAATCCAGAGAATAGGTAAGATCAAGGGTGGTTATATGAATAAGACCTACAAAAAAGTAATGAAAGTGTGCAGAGTTTCTGCAGTAAGCTATTACTTTCACACGATGATCTTAAGCGAGCATGGACCGTTCTGGAGCAGGTCCATGAGGAAGACATTCCAGGCCATGGTTAAGCAGGCACACTGAAGGAGCCTGAACCCCAAATGGCTTCCAACTACTCTTTCAAACTTGTAAACAAAAGAGATATAAATATTTATTTTATTTAAGCTACTCCTTTTCATGTCTCTGTTACACACAAACAAGTAATCTTTTACCTAACATGAATATGTCATATATATATATATATATATATATATATATATATATATATATATATATACACACACACACACACACACACACACTATTCAAAGTATTCGAGAGGAAAATATTTAAGTCAATTATAGTATTCCCATACAATGGAGTGTAATGTGGCTATTACAAATTACATCTTTGATATAAAAATACCTTGTTATAATTTAAATGAAAATGCAGAATATAAAGTTAACTTTATAATATGGTTTTAAATGTAAACAGAGACGAAGAATGTAAGAAAAGCATAAAAAATCAACTGTATATTTTTATATGTTAATGTTGTGATTAAATGTTCCAAATTACCCCAATAAATAATAAGCAGGAATTAGTCTCATAATTAGAAAAATAAACCTTTTAAAAATTATGTCTTTTTCCTCAGGTAGCTCTCACTTTTATTATGTCATCAATTTTCCTAATATTGTCACAAGACTTACCAGGTCTACTTCTTTACCTTTAGTGTCACCAAAGTACGCTTCTACAAGCCACTTACAAACTCTCAGTAGTTCAACAACCCTACACCTACAAGAAATACCTACACTAAGATGTCTACTGATCATTTTCCCTTATTCTTCAGGTTTTCTCCATCGGGCAGAGGTTAATTCATCCTTCCTGCAATGCTGGTGTAACTCACTCCCACTTTCCTGTGTGCCTCTCACAATAACCAGGTAGTTTGTCAATCATTAAACCAAGGCTGTTAGGACACTTGCTCTCCATGTCCTAACATTAAGTGTTTTCCACAACTTAAGATGTTTCTCTCCAACTTAGGAGCTTGGTTCAAATGCTTTGTCCCCCCTTCGGAACTTAAGTAGACTTTCCTAAACAGGCTTCCATTCACTCCTGTGTTAATAAAATATATATTGACCACCATCAACATTCCAAACATTTCAGGGGACTGGAATTCAATGACTAGAGAACAGATCCTTTGTCTCGCACCGTTAAATACTAATGAGAAAACACACATATATTTGAATAAAGAAAATAACTAAAGTAAAACAGGGTTTTTAGATAAAAAAAATAACAATAAAGTGATTTGGGTGATGGGGATAGGCATCTTTAGATTGAGTGGTCAGTGAGGAGGGATTTTTCTTTGAGGAGATAATTTCTGAGCTAAACCCTGAATAATAAAAGAATCCATTCTAGCTGAATGCCTTCTATAAACAACTCATTATAGCAATTATTGAACTAGATTTTAAGCCCATCAAGTTCGGCAAACAGCTCTGTTCATTATTCTATGCTCAGCGACCAGAGCAAAATTTGCTACATGGGAGGTAATCAATGATGTTTATTGAATACACCCTGCATGGCTATGTATTGCTTATTAATAAACTGAGAGCCAGATACAAGGAATTCAAGAACATTTTCTTCTACTCATTTACTCAGCATGAGAATCTCAACATGCGCAGTGCACCTGCAGGTTGGATGGACAGTTACAAATAATCATTGCACAGCTAATATGTGCCTGCCACGGCCACTGTCAACATAGCTACAAATCTCAGTGATCACAACTACTTTCTTAGGCAGGTACCGCGATTCCCATTTCACAAACTGTAAAACACTGTTTCTGGAGAGGTTTTGTGAGCTACCCAAGGTCACAGGGCTGTTACGAGGTAAGGCCAGGATTTTAAACAATACTTCTTTGGTTATTTATTTTTTAAGTCTCCTGAATTTTATTGGCACTGAAATAGAACATGAAGCACAAACCCCTCCAAATTTTTTTTAAATCCCCCAAATACACAGAAATAAAACTAAATACAAAATCTAATTTTTCTTCCCAGCCTCCCTAGGGGTGGGTTACTGCTTTTAAGGCTGCTAAACTGCCCCACAATTCCAGCCAGCATGGGGAATACTACCAAGAGAGCGTCAATATAACGTACAGCAATGCGCATGGAACTCCCCAAGGTCAGGTGGGGTGGGGAAAAGAGAAGGATCCAAACCTGGGCTAAGGCCACTGCATGCTGGAACAATATAGCCCCCCTGGGGACTGAACTCTGGGGTGAAGGCAAAAAAATAAACAAACAGAAAAACAGCAAAACCAAACACCAAGTACTTTAGAACGGATCGTATGGCCTGTAGTGACTTCTTGTTCTGAAGACCGACCCCAAAATAGCATTGGTTTTCCAAGTCCAGCCCCAGGACCAACGGCATGGAAACCACTTACAAATCTGTTATCGAAGCAAATGTTTTGGTCTCCATTCAGACCTATTGAATCAGAAACCATGGGAATGGGGCCCAGCACCCCGTTTTATCGAGCCATCCAAGTGGCTTGAATGGACACTTTTTGTTGGAAAATCAGTTCACTCCAAAACAACAATAAACCCCACAGAACTCCCTCCTCAGCTCAGAAGTGTCTTCCATCACATAACTTATTTTGACATCCATTGTAAATGTTTGCTATGTTCATTATGAAAAAAATGATCTGGAATGCACTAAATATATTTTCAAGGAAAAGAATCTATTTTTATGTGGGCATACAGAGGTAGAAAGTACTAAATTACAATCCTCGGGTAGGGGTGAAGGATTTCCCCATCTCCAATCAAAGATCAAATTACTGGGAAGCAGTTGCTTGTAAACAGCTTTTACCCCCCAAAATTATGCTGTCTACAAGGAAAAGACAATCAGAAATATATGCCTTAAGTTCTGGGCAAGAGTGAAATCCCAGGATTGTAAACAGAAATGTGATTAAGTGGAATTTAGCAGTTTGAAAATATGAAGGTCAACACATTTGAAATTTTTTATAACATTCTCTTCAAAATTTGGTATCATTAATCAAAAAACTTAGGGTGACTTATACTGAGTTTTTTTTTAAATGCTGTTTGCTCAAAATGAACAGATGCAGGATGGTCTTAAATTTGGCATCATAAAACACCATGCTTTACATATAGGTATATATTTTTATATAATTTGTAAAAAATAAAAAGCGAATCCATATTATAGAGTATTAGCTCCCGGGTAGAGCCAGGGCGTCCCTCTAATGAAGTGGTCTTAGGAAGGAACAACGTAGTTATTTGTCTCAAAATTTCCTCATGCTTGAAACACAACAATAATTTCCAGTTTTGGCATTCACATTCAAAATTAATGACTCCAAATGTAAAATCGATGCTGTTTCTATTTTTGCTTTTGGAGTGATTAAGATAACCTCCAGAGTTTTCTTGGTCCTGGCTATGTTCCAATGACAGAAAATATGCTCTCTGCCTAAATAATCCAGATATTATAATATTTCAATAGACAGAAAATATTGGATGTTAGTGTTTGCCTAGATGTGAGATGGCTGACAAGATTTTGATGTAGCGAACACTGACCATGGGCTGACAATATCAAATCGTAGGGTTAAAACCAAGCAGCAAAGAATCTCAAGACATAAAGGAAGTAAGGGGCAGGGGAGGGGACAAGACCTCAAGAAAGAAAACGAGATGGGGTCAAGGTGAGACTTGGGAGCTGTGGAGGGAGGTTAGATATAAAAAAAATAGCTTGTGTTTAAAAGACCATTTCAGAGCCAAAGCTCCTAGAGTTGCTATATATACAAAAAATTAAATCATTCCAAAGCTAGAAGCAAGATTCCTCATGCGATTTTAACAAATAATAAATATTTTTAAATTGCCCTTTATTTTCATCATTCTTCCTAAGAACCCATACAATAATATACGTCTATGTTTAGAAACAAAAAACAAAGTTACAAAACCACATTTCACCTTTAGTCTTCAAGCTAGCTTGCTTAATATTTACTCCGCGATTCCTTGGTACATCACCACCCATGGACCGAAAACACTTATTCAAAAATCTATATCTTACTTTTTCCATTTGAAGTGGTGGAAAAGCTTCAAAATGATAAATCCTATTGAAGGCAACTATAAACAACATTTGATTCATATATAGTGAAACTTGTTATAAGTAACGAATGATTTAGATAGAGCACATTTAACACTGTCTAGTGATGAACATTTATTATGGGAATATCACAGCAGATGAGGCCATAGTAGATAGTAAACCATCAATCAGCTGTGACCCCACAACAAATTGTACCTCATCAACTGCTTTAATATGTCCTGAAGCTTCCAAATAGACATCGCTGGGCCATTTGTTAAGCCCAAACTACTTTTTCACTGACAAAGCGAAAGACATTTGGTATTTTCATTTATACGTAATATCAAAATGAATCGATGGGATCTAGTCATCCAAAAGAGAATTTCTATGAGGATGGGCCATTGAAATTCAGACCTTGGTTTGTTTGTTTGTTTGTTTTTGTTATTTATTTTTTTTACAGAAAGTACTCTTAAGGACAGTCCTTTATTATATACATATTTTTACAAATGTTATAACAATGGGGATTGTATTCAGATGCTGAAACTAAAAAAGTCAACATTATTTTTTAAAATATGTTTTTATTTAATCAGAATGGAAGGAAACTGTCACTTTCATTTCCATTTCTCTTATAAAACTAAATATTAAGGTATTCCCAAATGGCAATGCAAGAAGAGTAAATATAAAAGTTGCATAGTTGAATGCTCATATACTCATACAGGCATGATAATTATACTACCGAGAAATGCTTCCCTGTGCTACAAAATATACTTCTTGCAAAAAAGTCATGATCAAGCCTAGCCTTCTGATAATATAGAATCCCTTTATTTCTTCTGTTGCATTGATGATTCGTATGACACATTGATTAGTTACAAACTTTGTTTATCTCTGCACCTAATGGGGCTTATTTCCCTGTCATGCAGATGTGCATAATTCTGTTTTACTCTGTGTTTTCCTTAGACTGTAAGATGCTTCAAGGTCCAGACAATGGACATCCTTTTGTTTTCACCCCCCAGTACCCCTCTCAGTTGAATGTACAATTCTTACATGTGTTCTGTTGTATAATAATCTTTCAAATATGAGCTTTAAACAACCTGCACAGCTATAAGAAAATGTTGCTACTAATATTGATTTAAAAGTACTATCATTTTACATTTTAGTATTCCGATCAACGTTATGGAAGTATGTGACGTATTTGACATGATAAACTGGATTCCTTGAAAACCAGGTTCTCTTATAATGAGTTAAACCTTTAAAAAGGATCCGACATAGTCACAAGGCAAGCTAAGTTCCAGGGTGTCTTCCCAAAATTCATCACAGCTCCTGCCAAAGTAAGTCAAAGGGAATTTGAAGAGGATTTGGAAAGAGGGGCTCTCGACCAGAGTCTTTTCTCCCCAGTTAGGACTACGTGTTTAATCGGACAAGACAAAATTAACTGGATTAAAAGTATCTGTAAAGTTTTAGGCAACATTCCACCATGACCCCCACCTCTTTGAGTCTGTCAAACCACAGAGCACAAGCATCCCCTGACTCTGAGCTGTCCCTGTAGCATGTCACTAGACAGTTAAGGAAATCAAGAGGAATACCTAACGGTGACTTACGCCATTTGGTAGGAGAACAGCGTCTCTGCTGTCTGCTATAAGAGATGCGGAGTCCCTGACCCTGGGTGTCTTGGCGACGTACCATGTGGTCCTGTTACGGCACACAGTGGGGTTCGGGGGTAGGGGAAAGGAAGCTGTCCTCCCCCCTGACACACACCTTTCCACTGCTGTTTGCCATGCGGGGCCATCGGTGTGCAGTCTATGAACTGGCTTGCTCTGTCTGATCAGTTGAGTCCTTTTGTCTAATGTGGGCACCGTGACATGCCGCCAAGTCAGTCTGCTCGCTGGCTCGGTCCTCTCTTATAGAGTTGGTTACTTACTGCCATTCTCTTTGAGGCTGGGGATCTTCTCTGACAATTAATGGCATATTTTGTTTTTAAAAGATACACTTTATAGCAGGACACGAACATACCAGTGTAGAGAAAATACTTCAAAAGAGGGTTTTGAAAAATATATCATGCTCAATTGTTAGCAAATCTTCCCATTACTACACTTCATACTTCTGGGAATATCTTCAAATGATTGAATGGCATGTTCAACACAATGCTGCTTAGGTTTTGTTTTCTATAACCATGCAATCCGAGAGTCAGATGGAAACAAAGAAACAATCCCTTTTAGCAGATGGTTCTGCATGTTCTCCTAAAACTTTTAGTGACAGTATATATCAATGTCCCCAAGACCGACAGATAATTTTCAGAGGATTCTCGTCTTTTAGGCATCGCTTTTTACATTGATCTGAAATCTGGGGTTTCTTAAAGCATCAAATAATTGAGCTAGGGTTTATTTTTTTCTTTTCTTTTCTTTTCTTTTGGAACACACATTTAAGCATCTAGGGCAACTCTTCTCTTAATCTCTGAAGCATCACACTACCTTTTTTCATCTTTCCATGTTACGCTGAACAAAGTTATCTTATTCCCCTTTTTGGAGGCTAATCAGTCTATATGTATTTTTTCAACATTCCTCATAAGACAAGTGCTCCAAACTTCTCCACATCCTGTTCACCATTGTCTACATAGTTTTTATTCCAGTTTCAAAAAGCATGACATCCAGACTATCTCCTTCCTAAGATCTGCAAGCTAATTACAAGAATATAGCCAGAATGTGGATTTACATTTTACTTAACATTAATATCACATTACCTGCTTAAATTAGGATAGTTTTCACACAAAATGATGTTAATAATGATTAAGCCATTGAGAATTAACCTAAAGTGTTTATATTTATGCAGGCTAACTTTTATTATGTTGGGCTCTGGTCATCATAATATTCTTCAAACATATAAAAGATTCTTATTAAATATTGTTTAGTAGAATCAAGAAATGATTTTTAATTAATTTCTGTTTTTTATGATATTGAGCTGTGACACTGTTGACAATCATTCTAAAATCTTTTTTTTAATTCATTTTTATTGTTAGACTTATTGGGGTGACATCTGTTAGCAAGGACTACACAGGTTTCAGGCATACAATTCTACAGTGCATTGTCAACTTGATGTATAATAAGTTCACCACCTAATGTGACTTCTCTTTCCATCACCTTATATTTAGCTTCCCCCCTCCTCTCCCACCCCCTCCCTAACCCACCTGTCCCCAAATAAACATTAAACTATTGATTGTGTCTATGGGTTATTTGTTTCTTCATTTCTTTTTTCTTTGCTTTCATTCTAAAATCTTAAAGCATGTTTTCCATGTAGTTAAATTGAAAAAAAAATTTATAAAAATATGTGCTTCTAATATTAAGTTGAAAAGAAATTCAAAAAATGTAAGCTACGCATAGCTAACAAACAAATTACATATAAAATTTAAGTATATTGCTAATAAAATAAATTTAAATTAAAATAATGCAATACTATATTTGCATATAAAATTGAAAAAACTGATAATTTTATATACTATTAAAAGTGCATTCTGTCAGGCACTCAAATGCAGTTTGGTTCAGCATGTAGGTTAATACTTTTTTATGCATTGTTCTTTGGCATTATAAATCAAGAGCCTCAAAACAATCATACCCTTTTAGATAATAATCTGCCAAAGGCATGATCAGATTTACGCTCAAAGACATTTATAGCAGAGTAATAGTGTAAAATAATAGTGTAATCAAAATTTAAGTAAAAAAAAATAAGATACAAAATTATGTATGTGAGATAATTCTGTATATATTTTCTGCATTAAATATATATATACATTATCTAATATAATGTACACATTTACTTGTATTTGTATGTATGTGTATGCATATTTTATGTATGTTTCTTGGTGTTTGCATATATATTTCTTGGCATTTATGTACAGATATATGTATATATCAGTATGTGTTTATGTAAGCATATATAAACACACACACACACATACATATACGAGTATATACATATGAATGCCAACAAAAATATTGGGCAGGATTATTCTTAGGGGTTAGGATTAAAGTAGCTGTTCTTATGGGAAGGGATTACAGTAATTTGGAGTTTTCTTGAACTCCTTTCTCCCCTATTCCCAGCATTTCTATCTTGACCGTGTATTATTATTTAAAGGAAAAAAAATTGATCTGAGCCTTTAAGCTTACCTAGGATCTAACCTCTGCTAACACACTATGATAATTACTAAAACTTGTAAATAACTCCTACCAGGCAAGACCAAGAATTTCCAGAAAATGCATAATAAAATATTCAGTGTCACAAAAAATTCTGGACCAAAGTATTTTGTCATGTTTTCCAACATACTTTCTTCTTAGTTGTCTAGTATTCCTGGAATTATCTTTAACGTCACAGGGTTCCCTGTTCATTTCTCAACTAGATAAAAATATATTTTCTACAATACTCTGAGACCAGAATTACTGAATCCTGAATAATACTCTGACTGATCATAATTTAAAGCCACCCAGCTTTTATTCCTACAGGTATTCAAGCCGACAAGATTTCTGTCTGATCAAGGAACAAAACAATTAGGCTCCATTCCCAACAATTTTGCAAATGTTGCAATATTAAATGAACGTGATGTTTAATAATCAGAAATGTGATTTTTAATAATATCAAAACAAAGAACTTTCTGTTTGTATAATGATGCATTTATACCTGAAGTAGCATTCATGGAAACTTATTCGACATTAATTGCCGTGGCCTCTAGACGGACTAACCTGCAGACAAAGCTCCTACTCCAGGCTATAACCAACCTCCACTTACTACTGTAGTCTGATACCTGACACTGCACACACATTTGGAAGGTAGTTTTTAAATTACATTTTAATTCAATCTAAGGGACCTACTGGGGGAAAAAATGGCATAATCAGACTTCCTCCTCAACATATTCATGATTTTGTTAATTCTTTGCATATCTAGAAATGCATATCAAAGAAACGGTAATTTCAGTTTACTCAGCAATATGACTGTGCACCTCTGCTAACTGGAGCCTTTTTTTTTTGCTTTAATATCATAACAGTTGATATTCATAATGAAGCCCCTGAGCCACTGTGATATCCTGAAATATGAAAATATATGTGCTTGCAGTGTAGTGTTAAATAAAATGCTCCATTTAAGAGTATCTGAAGTTATTTCACAGGCTTTCATATTGAGAGTGATTGATCCGCTTATAATATTTCTATTAATGTTATAATTTTACTTACTGGCAAACCACCTTGTCAAACCATAGCAGATAATCAAAACATTGCATTTGTGAGTGTTTCTTTTTTTTCCACTTCAAATAGATGGAAAATAAAAGCATTGGGGGGAAAGAAGATCTCACTTAAAATCAACACATTTTCTTTTATCAATTAAAGGCTCCTGTTTTCGTGTACTTCTTTAAAATGTCCAGAGTCACCCGAATATTTGGGCATGATTTTACATCTGCAGACTGTACGTAAATCACCTAAAGCTCTCTGCCTCAAATAGTCCACCCATAGCCAGCATGCTATTAGGCAATTTCAATGATTACAGCAATTGTCAACTGGTTAAATGAGAGAGAAAAATCTCTGACCATTTTTCTGCCCTGTCCATTTTCCCATCATATCCATTTACAGGGACGTTTAGAAAGCATCCTAACTTAGTCGTTGTACCATTTTTAAATAATTAATGTTATTGTCTATTCAAGGTGTTCATAAGCAACCCCATTAACTGAGTCCTGAGAGGAAAAGAGCACAGAGCTTCAGGTCTCGAAGAGCATCGTGTGTTATGTCTCCATAGCACTCTATTCATCCCTTGTGGATTTTGAGGCAAGAAAAGTGACCTTTTATTCTTTCTTAGTGTTTAACTCTTGACACCTCAAAGTATTTCTGTGATGACCATGTTTCCTATTTTGGTTTCTCTCTTTCAATTGGGTTCTGATGGGAAACAAAAACGTAAGACGTGAACATCGAATATTTAGTATGATATGATGGCATCATACTAATGATACACCGAACTTATCAGTGATCATGTTATTTTATCGATGCCGTTGCAATCTTCAGTAGAATTTTCTCCATGTTTATGTATTATTCAGACTCATAGTCACCCAGAAGTAGCAAAAGCTTCTTGTCTCTTAAAACTTTTATTGAGAAGGGTTCAAAATGCACACAGTTAAGTGCTATTCCGCGTGCATTTGATGTAAAGTGGAAAGCTGTTTGGTACCCATTTTAGATTCACTGGCAACAAGACAGACAAGAAAGCATGTGCTAGGAGTCATAAAGATACATATGAAAAATTAAAAGTTTAAAATTAATTTGAACTTATAATGTAATGCACCACGTGGAAATCTAAAAATCAATTTCCACATGGAACAGCTTGGAACTTTTTCTTGCCATCTGGTTTTGGACCTGGATCATTCAATTCCAAATTTGCCCTTGCAAATACTCCAATTTTATATATACTACGAGTATACAAGAACGATAATCTACATGCCACCTAAGCGTATCGTGCTGGAGTTCCTAAAAATAGAGTATTTTTGTTCTTTTTCTACACTATCAATAATCCCCAAGTGCCCTCTTAATCATGGACACACTTTCCTTTATTTTAAACCACATATAATATTAGTATTTTATTTATTGACATGTTGAATAATGACTGCATTTTAGCTAAAAATTACATATATATGTGTATATATGTGTGTGTGTGAGTGTGTGTGTGTGTGTGTGTATATATATATATATATGAGAGAGAGAGACATCTAACAGTTTTACATCTTTAATGAGCCTAAAATACAGATTGATGAATTCAAATGAGGAGGGAAAAAACCAGATTTGACTAGTTGAGTTGTAAAGTAAGAGAAAAAGTAAGACTTAATATATAGACATGTGATTAAATAAAATTATGCATGGAAAGCATTTACACAATACTGGCATAAAAGATATACTCAGTAAATGCTAGCAATTCACCATTAGTTTTGTGTGTGTGTGTGTGTGTGTGTGTGTGTGTGTGTGTTAATAATAATAAAATATTTGTGTACATTAAATTTTTTCTGGAAGAAATATTTTTTGAGAACCACTGTTAATTACTTTACATATACTATTTTATTTGTTCCACGCAAAATAACACTGTGACAATGCTGAGAATTACAAAAGTCAAATAACTCCCCTTAGAGATGTGACCAGAAACTTGATTTCTCTCTTACTCCTTCATTAAACTCGCAAGTAGGTAGAGCAATTGTGAGCTACCTCACCATAAATTTGTTTTAATTGCCTTTACATGTATCAGTAATATACGAAAGCCAAGATTTTCGTAATCAAAATTACTTAAGCTGTAACAAGATAGATGAGAATGTATCTCAGTACATCTATTGATGATTTAGTTCTTAATAATCCAGTCAGATCTAATTGAAAGTCCATGAAAGTTACAAGTAAAACTGACTCCCAGTACCTTCATATCATGCTTTTAAAATTAATTATTATAAGTTAAAATTTTTGCTTTGAAAAATATGACACCACTCTCAAATTACATGATTAACTAATGTATTTATCCACTTGCCTAAATTCTTCAGACAAATAAAATCATGATTTTATTGATTTGCTCAAGACATTTAAAATTATAAAAGTCTTAAAGATTACCCATTAATTTAAGTATGATATGAAGAACTCTTTTTTAGAAAATATATACTGAGGTTTCAAACTTCATGGTAGTATCTCTATAAAGCTTCTGTTAAAATGTAGAACATAACTGATAAGTTATGTAACCACATAATTTACATTCACATAGATAAACAAAACCACTATAAACAATGGACTTTATATATAGGACATATTCACACATATAACAACATATATGTGTATATAAATATATATATACGTACACGTAGAGACTAATTTATTATAGTCTTAATATAAAACCACTTAATAATTTTGATAAAAAGTATTTTGATCTGTCAAACCACCTGAGAAGAAACTTTGCACAATTCATACAAAGCAAATAGTTTTCAGTGAAAAAATGTCAACGGTAACATTAAACATTAAACTCTTCACAGTAAGGAAATACTAACATCATAACTTGAACTTTTAGCTACTGCACAAAGCTGTGTTATTGCTTTTGCTTTTAAGGTATCAAAATCTCTGAGGGCTGTCTGGAAAGTATCCATCCATGTAATATGAAAAATAGAGACATTCATGGCTGGATTTTTTCTGGACAGCCCTGGCATATCTTGCAAATGTACTGAGGCAGGAATTCTCCAGCATGATGGGTATCTGCAAAATTACCCAGGGAATCGGCATCGTGCACTGTTCCCCAAATATGCAGTCATCATATGACCTGTCTTACCAAATCCTACAATGGCCCCTCATTTCCAGTTCTATAAATTCAAGTTCCCTCTGCCTGATTCTCAAAGCCATACTTAACTGATTCTGGTATTTCCCACTAGCTCTCAGCATGCCGCCCATCAGAATCAGGTGGGTTACTTGACTGTCCCCCAAATATACCACATTGTTTGCCTGGGCTAGGCACCTGGCTCAAAAATATAATAATACAACAAATGGGGATGATAGAATTTCCCCGGACCTTTTGGATGGGCTTGATGCAAGCATTAAGTTACAGGATTCAAAGAAATTCTACAGCACAGAGCCTGGTACAGAGTAGCACTTAACAGGAAAAGGGGAGGAGAGGAGAGGGGAGGGGAGGGGAGGGGAGGGGTCCACTCAGCTATACATAGCATGTAGTTCTGTATCTCCTGTTATCGTACTTATTATCACTTGAAATACCCTTCTCTTTTATATTCAACTATTCAAAGTCATAAAAACTAGAGACATTTACAGTTCATGCATTGTACTAGTTATTTTTTCAAATGGATCTTCATACTTCTCTGATCATTTAAATGATGTTTCTCTTGAGAGCATTCAATACATGTTTGAATGAATGAATGTATATATTTATAAGCTTCCTACTCTACTAGTAAGCAGAGTATGGAGAGCCAATAGATGTACGCAACAACATTTTGCTAAGAGTATTATATAATACACATTGTTGCACTTTGCATGTACAAATTACCATCCTAACATTTTGAAGGGGCCTCGAGTGGAAATGGCATAATGAGCGAAGTTGTCTGTCGAACAGTGCATGAAGTTGAGCACATCACACTTGGCAATCAGCAACCTCAGCCCCAAATCCCTTCATTTCTCCCTGCACTGGTCCATGTCATCCCTAAACAGGACTGGGACATTCTGTTAGATAAATGAAAATCTGTGTTAGTTAGCCAGAAGCAATTCTCAGGCCCCTACGGATGCTGGAAGTCACTTCAGTTACGTTCCGAATGGCCCGAAAATAAATTCTTTATTAGCTGCCAACTAACACATTAGAGATTTCATGATGTGCCCCTGTCTCCAGAACATAAACTTGGACCTTACCCAGCTTGATAACTACTTCCTTGATGACAGACCTCCTGCCATGGATATGACAGGGATTTGACCGAGCATATGTAGGGTCTATCTGAACAGTCAGTGGGGTGAACACTTCCTAAATTGACAGAAGAAAGGGATCCCTATACTTACTCTGGCAACGTACCAAGAGTTATCAATCGGTATGCAGGATGAACTCATTAAACCTTTCTATTTCCCTGAACAACAAAGCCAGGCAACTATTTTCTCGAAGTCAGAATGGAGATTTAGCAATTTGGAATTGTGTACAAAGATGGAATTTGAAATATAGTCATTTAAATAAATACTGTTGGCAAATGTACACAAACTTTTCATTGTTATGTAGGCATACTATTACTTGGAAAACATCCTACTAATTTCTACCAAAAAAACTCTATTACAGAACGAAAGCTGAAGCCCCCAAGATAGGACTAATTTGATGGATAACAGAGTGATTTAGCACAAACGGGACTAGATTTCAAACCAAGTCTCCTAAATATGAACCATACCCTGCCTGGTAAGTCATGGGTTTAGAGCTACTTTTTCCTTATTATCAAGTACAATCTCTTTTCTTTTCAAATCTTGGGATATAGATGGTTTCCTAGATGATATCATCATGCCTCTCCATAAATCAAAGTCTCCAAACAGATTATTTGAAACTTACATTTTTCGGGGCAACTGTCACCACTATCCGTAATTAAAGACACTTAGAGATATCACAAAAACAGGAACAGGAATGATAGTTGTACTTTGAAAGACAGTTGTTTTCTTTCTCTTTTTTTAAAATGAGATGCATGAATGGAAGAAGAAAAACAAACAAACATAAAAATCATTACAAGTCATCCAGAAGTTAGTAAGGGATGTGTCAAACAAACTGAGAGGTTTTGGTATGATGTCAAAGAGAAAGATAATTTCAAAATATAACTTGGATATTGGTAGGTTTTTCTCCCTGAAACAGCACCAAGCCCAACTTCAGTTATGTTTTGTTTTTAACACTCCAGTCACTTACCTCAGTTGGAGACATACCAGTTAAAGGGAAAAAATATCTTCTTCCTGCCCAATCCTTGCCAAAACTCAAGTACTGAGGCCCAAATTCCGAGTTCCTAGAGGGTGGAAATCTGTGTGTGTGTGTGTGTGTGTGTGTGTGTGTCTCTGTCTGTCTGTGATAGACTAAGCTTTCAATACCCATTTAATATATGGCTTTTAAAAAAATGTGAACTCAGCAAAGATATCCCTTTCTTTTGTGAAACTGTGTAAGACTTTTAGGCACCCGTCAAGGACTTTGTATTTTGATTTGATTTCCACACTCTAACTGTGCAATTGTGGCCCCTCAGTTAGTTTTCTTAAATTCTTCTCCTGGACAAAGGTGATCCTAAGGATCAGGGTGGCTACATGACTGAAAGACAACTTTAGATGAAGCCATAGGCCCTGCTGATAGCTCTGGTCTCCGAAAATGTAATGGTCTTTTGATAAAATGTACCTATTTTCCTTCCTTTTCAGAGAAATATTATGTCTTGTTTGGATAACCTTGGTTTCTTAATCAAACAAAAATCTTTACCGGATAAAAGGTCCCCGGTCTGGGCTGATCAAGGTCACTATCTGATTCACCTAATCTTCAAAGGACTTCAACAGACCGTATTCTAAAATCTCATTACTTCTTAAATTTCCATTTTGAAATTTTAATTATTTTATAAGTAACAAAACCTATGAATATAACTATATTTTACTTTCTGATTGATTTTATTTGCTTATACTCAAATAATTTTGAAAGCTGAAAGTTTAAATTTGAAAAAAGAAAATGAAATTGCTCTCAGACTAAGGCCTAACGTTAGCCATTCGCATCCCTCCTGCAGCAAAAATTTTACGGTGCAGTTGCAAACCCTTTGAAAAATGTAGCTAATAATGGAAGTGCTGACACACTCAGAACAAAGGATTTGTGAACCCCAACACTAATGTATCTATGGGATTTTATTACTGTCAATTTATATCACTTTTTAAAATTAAACAATCTCATCAAAAATCTTCATTTCTCTTTGAGTTCCCGAACAAAATTATTTTTAGGCTGACCAGACGTACTGTTTGAAACGGGACAGAAAACAACAGGATTGTCCCATTTCAAATAGTGTGTACGGTCACTCTACTGACACTTTGAATTTAGCTCAGTGAGACCAGGCTGAGCATACACACCCTTTGAAATGAGACAGTTCCATTGTTGTCTGTCCCGTTGAAATGGGAAGTCTGGTGAGCTTGGTTATTTTTGTTTAGAATTTATCTAATGAATCCGCTCCCTGGAGCGGGGAGGGGTGGGGCCGATGGACACGCACATACAGAAGCTCGCACACACACCTCCTAAGGGTGGCGTGCACTCTGCCTCCTGGGAAAAAGCGTTCCCTGTTTTTATAAAAAGCGTGTATTCTATTTGAAAGTTAAATTCAGAGAACTTCTTGTCTACCTATGTTCTAAGATAAAGAACCTTCAAAACTCTTTTCAATTTTCCCTCCATTGGTCATTCAATAAAGAATTCATTTTAAGTAAATATGACATGAAATCTCGGGGTGTTTTAATCACAGGGTTTGTTGTCATGTGATTAAAACACCCCGAGATTTCAAAATTAAAATGAAATTTTGAGGTTAAAAGTGAAACAGGGATTTTGAAGGTAAGACAAAAGTGGTTGTGAATAATATGTATTCATGTCACAATTTTCAAGATTAAGAAAAGTCTATTATTCTCAAGAACCAATTTTTTTCTTATCAAAATCTCACATATATTTTGTTGAATTTATCAAATGATATTTATCAAATAATAGTAGACAACATGAGCAAATTTTACTGCAGATATAGTTGTTAAGCATACTCCTTGATTTCTATATCTAAAAGTACTCTGATAAACTTTGACCATAGAAAAAAATAATCATTTCAGACTTGGCTTTGGAATTTACTTTTCTGTTGTCAGAAAGATAAGGTATTAAATCTATTTATTGCATCCAGATGGAGATTAAATAATTTAAACAAATGAAAAACAAAAGTGGTGATTATACACAGCACCAAGAACACCCTACATTTTGCATGAATATTCATACAGTTCCGTTTCCCAATTCACACTCTTACATTATAAATTACTTTTGAACAACAACATTGCTTTCTCTTTCCCTTACCACACTGCTTCCTACATGAGTCTGCCAGAATTTTCCAAGGTTTATAATACTATAAATACATTCATAGATTTCTATACCTCAAACTGAAATTTAAGTAATACAGTAAAAGTATAGTGATAAAAATAATTCTCTAGCATTAGGGAAGATACAGCACGTAGGTAAAAGTAAAAAGTATGTCATTAACAGCTAAAGTCATAAAATATTTTATAACCAGTGTAACTCTTCATATACTTTGCTTCTTCATCGACATATCAGGCATCTATTCATTGTAAGAATGTTAATGTGAATCAAAGACGAAATTTCAAATAAAGAACTGAGTGGTAAACAAAGAAAAAGTAGATACACATAACAATAAAGGAACGCAAAGACTGACTCATGTCTCCCGATGGAAATAAAGTGCCCTCGTCAGTTCCAACATGGACGATTGCTTTCAGCACATAATTGAGGGGCGCTGGTCTTGGCAATCAGGGCTGGTGGTGGTGAAAAAGCAATCCAGGAAACACATCGAAGGCAAAACGACCCATTTGCGTTTCCTCAAACCAGGAGGAACTTTGACTTTCTTTTGGAGTTTGTGAAAGAGCAAATCATCAGTATTCACATTTTATTAATTAAAGACATTAGTTCTTACACAGTAACAGGGAAGGTGAGATACCAGATTGTATGAAGTATTTGCTCAAACAAAGTAAAATAGTTTTACTAGTTCATGCAACTAGGAAAGCCGTCAGAAGCGATAGCCTAAAAATGAACTTGTAGGGTAGTAGACACCAGCATATAGTAAAGATTATATTTTTAAACTTTTAAAATCTAAAATGGTACTCTGAGTATTCCCATGTCGGTGCTTCAATGCACCATACGTTAAGAGAAAGCCAGTGTATGTGCTCATAATACTTTGTAAAACACTGAGAGGGCGGAGATGGATGCCAAGGATGTTTTCTTTGTCTCGCAAAGATCTACACGGATAACTGGCTGCTGGAATTTATAAAAGGAAGCAAACCAGAGTGTCGTGAAAGAATCCTCTGAATGCTCAGTTGTGATTATGTCATGCTCTGTTCCCATAGTTTAAGTCTATGTCATAACTGAGAAGCTTGAAGGAACTCAACAGACTCTTCCAAGGGATTGCAATAGAGTCAAGGTCAAGTGGAAGAGTGGGTCAGTCCTGAATGACAGTCAGAGTTGGCTCCTCCCCTTAGGTTGATCAGCAGCTGCTCTGATTGGTCAGTGTGTGTATTGCACAAGGCGTTCAATATTTTGACCTTCACCTTTCGTGTTAGCCTTACCGTTTTATACCTTTTACACCTATTTTTCTATTTATACTGATTTACCCCCATTTTTACACTTAACATAAGCAACTACACATCTCAAGGCTTTGATTAAATTCTAATTTCTAATACCAGAAACTTGAAGAAAACAATATATTTTGGAAAGCCTTTTTTTGTCACGCATACCGACCATCTACAATTTAAACTTTCCCGGCAAGTGGTGCTTGCCGGAATGGAGCCTTTTACATCTTTCAAGCATTTTTCCCAGGGAGAGGAACTGAATGCAAAATAATTAGGGCCCTTAATCCTAATGAAGATCCTTTCAGCAGCACAGTTAGGATTTCTGGTTAGCTTATCCTGAATGCCAACTTATGATCACCTCTACTGTGCTCTGAACTAACCAGATGAGACTGTCTCCTTCCCTTGAGGAGTTCATATATTGTGATTAAATAGAAAAGTCTGTGCCTAAGGGAAAACCTGCTGGCCTCTTAACCTATATTTGAGATTGCTGTTCATTGATGAGCTGAACAACCCCTGGGTAGTCCACAATGATCAGCATTTCCTTCCCAAGTGTTCTCACAAGTCAGCTTACAGACACTTGTTTGGAGCCGCCTGGCCACGTGCCGTCTGTGCCACTCCTCACGGACAGCCTTATTCCCTGATCTGTGAGGCTGCCACTCCCCAGCCCTGCCCCTGTCACCCCTGCTTTCAGAACGGTGGCTCCTGTTCACACAACAGAAATGGAAATTGTCAGGGTGGGCAGGTTGCCATATGGAGGTCGACAGCTGCTCAATCAGATTAAGACAAATGCACACGGGCAATGTGAGTTCAAAAAAAAAAATCACTTCACAACACAACTCCGTTGTTGGTGACCACTTCTTTTCAGGGTATTTAGATACAGAGCATCCGATTGATAGATCATCTGTAGAGCAGGGAAGCATGAATCTGTATTGATATGAAGCAAATAAAAACACGCAGTTAAATTAAGCTTTCCTTAAAAGTTTGTGTTTTGAACCTTGACCCTCTTTGCCTCTGGCCATGGCATTTAACCGAGGTAGCCTCATTCACACCCCGCCCCGACCCCATGTATATACGAGGGCCGTCCTGAAAAATTCCAGCTAGTAATGCCTCTATTTTTCACATTACATGACTGAAGGCACACACACACACACACACACACACACACACACACACACACACGCACCTCTGCTAGTATTCTACAAAAGAATAAAAAAGACCCTTACTACCTAAAAAAAAAAAAAATTAGGCTGGAAATCATAAAAATAGGTTTGAAAAGACTCCACAATATGCCAAGAAAAAAGTAACAGCATTTTACAACCCATCTGAAAGATAGCACACATCCGTCAGTAGCCGAGCTCATGAATAAATAAATATTTAAACGTGTACATATGTATATCAAGGTTAAAGCTACTTTGAAGGAATCCAGAATCTGTGGAAAATATTTATGCAATTCATATACATTGAGAAAAAGAGCCACTAAAATGGAGATACGTTAAAAGAAAAGAACAGTCAACGCATTTCAAGTTTTCCAGTAACTTGCCTGACCTTTCTAAAATACACAAGACTTTTTTTAACAATAAATGAAATATGTTGCTATGATTGCCTATTCCTGAACTCAACTGAGTCACATCGTCATTATACAGCAGAGCTAGCAAATTTCTAGCTGAGCTAGTTAGACTACAGGCAAAAGTAGTCATGTGTTCAAAGACGAAACGTTTCAGACCCGGTTTACAAATAAAATCCGGTGCATCTGTATTCAAAGCTGTGTGGAATGAATAAATGCCTCGGAAGGCATGCAGGCATTTTGAAATAAACCTCTGACGAGGTTTATGATTTTTCTGAAATCTTGCAGCTATGTAACTTTCTCACTGGGTAGCTAGAGCTCCACACTCTGCTACTAAAGTTTATCACAGGAAATCATATCTGTACATGCTAGAAGTGCCGACTGGCTTTGAGAAATTTATATAGGAAGTAGATGTCAACACTCCTGACATCCCCTGGAGTTGATAACACCATATATCTCTAGATCCCAAGCCACCAAAATGCTACCATGCAGGCTAACATAAATAACGTCTTACAGTTTGCAAGCAAAAGAAAAAAAAACTCACTAATAACACTAGGAAATCCAGTAATGTGCTGATGTAATTTACAATGCCCCCAAATAATTTGCAGCTCATCTCCTTGGGGATGCATCCAAGCTAAATGCCTGTTGGAACTTTTCCTTCGAAGGTGGAAGATTTGTAATATCTTTAGGGCAACAAAAGGAGAGGCAGAAAGATTAAACTGAAAGCTCATGTATTTAGGAAATCCTGCTGAGATGCTGTGATAAATTATTAAAACTTCTTGTTCATGTTCATGCTTCTCTTTAAGCACACATAAGAACTTTGACAGTAAAGGTAGGAAGACCCCAAAAACCTTTTCAGAGCTGAGATAAAAATATCAGGTGAAAGCATCAGCAAACCCAATGCTTCTGATCTCCCCCATCAAGATCTTCCCCAAACAGGCAAACACTGTCCAGAAAGTCTCTTATGGAATATTTCTGCAGCATCATTTTAGCTTATAACATGCACAGAACAGCTATCCTGATAACTTGTGTTCGGTAGAAACAAACAGCATCCAGGAAATGCAGCAACAACTGAACTTTATAAAAAGGCAGTTTCCAAGTATCAGCAATACTCTCTCATCATCGTGTTCTGACAGCCCAGGAATATGGGTTACAACATTCCAAAGTAGAAAATGGCTTGGTCTCATTCGACAGATTTTTTTTTCTCAATAAAGTTAATGCAATTTATCTTTATTAACACATCGACACCAATAGAGTCAGCCAGAAGAATCAGTGTTGGTGGTGCTGTGTTTCATAACATGTCTCTTCTCAGGCATCCCTCTGATTAGTTCACAGATAATTGCTAACAATTCTGAGACCTAACATATTCAGGACCCATTTCTTTTTGTTTTAAATCATGCAGCTTCTAAAGAATACAGCACATATCCTTGAACTAGAGCAGCATGTGGCTGGCCCTGCATTCTCCCAGCTGGAAAAAAAAAAAACAAAAAAACAAAACAAAACCAACAACGTTTGTAATGCTCTGATAGCCCAGCAACCCCAAAACTGCAAAAATATATTCATATGAATAACAGAGAGAAACTCTGCTTTCTAGCCACCTACCCCACGGAACCTCTTTCCTGAAATAAAACCCTGATTTCAAACAGAGCAGTGTCTCTACCCTGAGCTGCCCTCAAGTTCCCACTGACGGGCGTTGCTGACTCCAATTAGATTTTTAACACCAAACTTTCATCACTTACCCCCTTTCCAAGGTTTTCCTTTCCAGGGGGTCCGAGTCAGCTTGCTCAGAGTTGGTCCAGAGAAAAAGAGCATTAAAATGAAGAGAAGTTCAAGTCTAGTAATTTTCCCCACTCTCTCTGATGATAACATTTCCACAAGTTAATGTCACAAAAATTTCTCACATCCTCTTCCCTCCCGGTTACTGAAGTGGTGTTAATCATTGAGAAACCTGAGGTGGGTGTTGTTTTGCCATCTTTAACAGCTGAAGTAGCAGCTCCCTGACGTAGCCCGGAGCCAAGCGAGCTACATCTCTCACAGATCCAGCTCTTCCCACCACGAAGCAGCACCGCTCCTGCTCCGGGAGCTATAAAATCGTTTCTGATCTCCACTTAGCTTTCAGTGGGAATCATCCCTCAGCGTTCTGGGAGAGCTTGATTGAAAATGATAAAAACAGTCATGTCTGTGTCCAGCAGAAGAGAGAAAAGATGTCAGGATTGTGTGAAAAAGATGAGAAGCAGTTGTACTGACAGCTCTCAGGCTGCTGTGGGATCCTAATAGCCGTGCAACCAACCAAATTGCTCTTTTAAGAGTAATAAGGCTTCAGTGAAAGGCAGTCCCGCTGCCACTTGGGTGGGTGGTGCTGGGCTTGAAAATCACCCAGGAACCACCACAGATAACGACTGTTTCAGTCCTGCTTCAGAATATTAAGAGCCGAGCAAAATACAGTATGCACAGAGGGTAGTTAGTCTATTGTGTGGGTAGCTGAGGCTTCTAGCACCGTCGTAGGGAAAGACGCAGAACTTAGAAGGTATTTCATTTTCCTTTTCCTTTGCCTCCTGACATTAAAGGAGATTGCAGCTGCACTAATTATTCATAAAAAGGTCTGAAATATTTATTAGAAGAACAACAATGAGGGTAGGATTTTTATCCCTCACAGTAAAACAGGAAGGGCAAGTTTTCAAGAGTTGCATAGGAAAGTCAGCTCCTTTGGGCAGGTCTGCACCACCCGGATGAACCCGCCG
This sequence comes from Lyroderma lyra, assembly GCA_004026885.1. NCBI lineage: Eukaryota > Metazoa > Chordata > Mammalia > Chiroptera > Megadermatidae > Lyroderma > Lyroderma lyra. Next base: position 36,968 of record PVJL010006614.1, on the reverse strand, counting down.
TGAATGCTCTAAGTAAACTTTTGGATGCCAGCACAGACTCCACCAGGGCTGTGCTGATCACACATTCGAGAAAGCACATTTTTTCATTTGTTTCTTCACGTCCCCATGGGAATACAAAACTCTCCCGAAGTCAGTCTTTTGTAATTAGATGGATACAAATATCACTAATCATAGGTGTGGTTATAATCGACGCCTGGGCACGCAACCACACCCATGTGCAAAGAGGAGGTGGGTGGGAAATCCCATACAAGTCATTAGTCTGTTGTCCGAAGTGAGTTGGCGCGATCAAAACGCTCTGGCCAATATTTGAAATCTGTCTACATCTTTGTATTATCTCTCTGGTCACTCATTCCTTTCATCATTGAGCCACCATGCATGAATTATGCATTTATGTACTTTAAAATAATCAATTGCTATACAGTGATAACTGCCAATTTTACGATGGTACCTCTTTAAAATGGGACAAGTTGCCCTTTTCACATTGTGTTATTGGAAGAGGTACTTTCAGAAGAGGAATTTATCTTGCTGAGATAAGCTCTGTTAAATTTGAAAAGACAGTTATTAAAATTCGTCTCTATATAAAGACAATGTTTTTCAAAGCTACTGACGGGAGACACAAAACAAACTCTCAGATTATCCCTTAACTTAGAAACAATAATCGATTCATGTTCGACTTTTAATTCGAAAACTTCTTAGGGATGTGGGAAAAGTTCATGTCATGCCTGTTTTATAAACAGCGAATTCAAAATTCTACGTCTCTGTACACTCTAAAATGGTGAGTTCACATTTAACTCAGAATTCGATTTTCTCTCTACTAGTACCAGTCCTTCTTCCTCTCTCCTCAAAAGTGCGTGAACTGAACTGGCCAACTCCCTCCCTCACCATCACATTCTGAGGAAGGTTCTAGAACATTCCTTCTGAAAGAAAGAACACAGCCTTTCCTAATGAGTAAGTTTGTATTGAATTCCCTGGGCCTTAAGGGAAACAGGTTTGAATGTGATACAGGGTGTCGGTGGGGATGCCGAACAGTTCTGAAGGGCCTGCCCAGAATGAGGTGGACAGGAAAAGCCTTCCTTCCCCAATATGGGGTTCAGTTAGCCTGGGTGACTTGAAGGGAATTTCAAGCTTAGACTTGGAGGCCCCCAGTACACCACAACCCACAAGGGAACTGGGGTTGGAGGAACCACATCACCACTGATCGAAGAGGGAAGGCCGTTCCTTTAGAACTCACCTGGCCGAGGGGTGCAGTGCTACTTCAGCTTTCTACAAACCCAAAGAAATAAGGGGAACCTCTAATTGGCAAAGATAACAAATAAGGGTGCAGTCTGAGGAAAAAGAGAAATAGTGAGCGGAGGGGGAGCGCACGTAAGACATACTTCTGCGGAGGTGTAAGTACAGAAGTGCCTTCCCTCCCCAGTTAATGGTAGTAAGAAGTTAGCTAACTTCTTTCAAGTCCTGAGGACTTTCCATGGCCTAACCCATTGGTCATCACACAAACCCAATGAGGTAGAATAACAATCTCCATTTAGCACATTCAGAAACTGAGAAACAGAGGCTGTAAGTCACTTATTCAAGGTCACAGGGTTGTTATGACCTCCAATAGCTCACTCTGCACCTTTGCAAATCACTATGCTATGCTTTCTACTGAAGGGTTCTTCCTGCACTCTTAACCCTTCTGAGCTAGTTCGCTCTTAATATCTTTATTTCTATTTTAAAATTAGCAAATAACGATGGAGCACTCAGTATCTGTCGGGTTCTGGTTACGTGCTCTACCTGGGTGGGTTCCTGCGTCTTCAAAGCAAGCTGGGGAGATGAACCCAGGGTTATGCACGCTTTACAGATAGCTCACTTGTTCAGCACCTCGCAGTGAGTACACGACAGAGGCAGGATGTGAACCCCAGATGCACTCCGTGTGTGGCATTCTGTTTTCCAGTCTGGTTACAGGGCTGCACAGGGGTTCAAAGAGTAAGAAAACTGGGGTGGGGTCTCATGCTACCTGGGGCATGGGTTGTGGGCAGCTGTAGGGAGGGACAGGACTAAGAAGGTGCCAGAGAAGGTCCGAGAGAGGCAGAACTAACATCTTCATCGCCTGCACGTTCTCAAAGGACACACCCTCAGAGAGACAACCCCGACAAGACCCCACTCATGGACAGTGACAAATACAACACATTAAATGCTTTAATGCAGGTCACATACAAGCGTCAGGGAGGCTGAAGAAAGGTGGAACGTAATAAAACGAAGTGCTGTGAAAGACAGACAACGGGGTCCAGCGAGAACACGCCAGGCAGAGACGGTGGCCTTCCACTCAGAATGGGGTGACGAGGAGAGATGATCCAGAGGATGATCCAGGCTGAGGGGACAGCATGAGCGTGGTCACGGAGACACACGAAAGCCCGACTCCTTTCCAGACCCGCCAGGAAGAAGCAAGGCCAGCGGGTGGGACAGAGCGTGCGCATGGGCAGTGGGACACGTGGTCACAACGGGAGGCCGGGGCTAGGCTAAAAGCTTAAACTACGCTGACTGCCAAGGCCTTGGGTTTCTTCCCCTTGGGGATGGGGGGTTAATAACAAGTTTAAATCCAGGAACCTCCATGATCCAAAATGAGTTGTCATTAATCCTTTTTTTTTAAATTTTGGCTGCAGTAGGATAGGAAATAAAATTGGAAGCAGAAAAGCCATTTAGAAAGAGAGCAATATTCCAATAAAGATGTATTTGCAAACTGAACTAAAACCCTGGGAATAAACAGAAGAGGACTAATTTGAAATAAATTATAAGATTTGAAATAAATTATAAGATTTAGTATTATCATTCATGAATTCAACCAATATTTGAGAAACATGTAATTTAAGCCAGGCCAACTGCTAGGTCTCTCAAGGCAAATAAGACAAGGTCTAATGAGACCCTCTTATCAGCATGCTTATTGTATCTTTAATAATTAGGTGATACATAGATATAGGGAAGAATGGAACATTGATTGCTTCAGCATACCAGCTCTCTTCTTTAAATATGTCCTTATATCTTCAATTTTGTGTCACCTCCTAACATTTGCTCCAACTTTGACACCATTAAGCAAGATTTTGCTATCTTAGCAATTACATTTGTTGTTATTCTAATACCACTATTTATTCTATTCCAATGGCACTCCCCAACATCTTACTATTTGTGCACAATAAATGCTATTTTATCTTTTACTTATTTTCTTAACAAGGGGATAATCTCACTAATCTTTGATACTAGGTAATAATGGTGTAATGTGAACTACTCTGTTATGCTTTTAATGACTGAAAACTTCTTAGTTTACAACCAAAAAAAAAAAAAAAAGCTACTAAACGTTTGTAAAGAATCAGTTGATTTTTGTATCAGTATAGCTTTTTCATCTCACAGATTACACTCACTTCATTAGATGTGGTTGCAAACTGAGCCCATCCCTTTGCTGAAAAGTCTGTGAGCTTGTTCAGAAGGTAACTAGGTGCTTCATAATCAAGGGCAATTATATCTTCCCCACCGGGGACAGCTGGCAATGTCTGGAGACCGATTTTTGTTTGGAGAGGTGGTGGTGAGTGGGAGAGCACTACTAGTATAGTATATACACAGTTTACAGTTTATAGAGGCCATGGGTACTTCCAAACATCCTATAACACGCAGGACCGTCCCAGTAACAAAGCCTAACCTGGTTAAAAATATCAACAGTGTCAAAGCTGATCAAATCTGAGGTACCCTCATTTCATTTGGTCACAGGGTGGGAATTCTTCTAGCCACTGTTTCACTTGAGTATTAGCAAAAGCAAGTGCTCTGACTGAACCTCACAAGATTACCACAGAACACGTCTGAACAGTATGCTCTCTTAGCCGCCAACATGCAATGCCCTATTTATGTTCTATGCATCAAAGAAAGCCTCCTATTTCTCCCACGGTAACCCACCTAAAGCAGTCGCTCATCTCCCTGAACACCTTACATCAGGACGAGTGGATTGACACGGCTAGAATTTTGAAAGGCGCCCAGCGACACATCCGTAGATCAGTAAACGTCATTCTGGTCCTGAGACTTCTCAGTGTCGCTCCATTCCTCAAAACCCCAGAGAAAATAACTGAGGCAAACTCAGCTGTCGAGCTCCCCAACGATGTTTCCTTTTATTAACTTGGCAATGATTATTTCCTACTAACTACAGGTTGCACTATTATTAACATATTTTATATGCTCCACTAATACACCATAGAATAAAATTTTAGCTGGGATTTAACCAAGGAGAGTTATAAATTAGCCATACTATTAGCTTGGTAACTCTTGAAATATCAGAGATAAATTCATTAGGACATGCATGCATGCATACATATATAAATAGTTGTCATTAATTACTTTGTTGTTACCCCTAATTCTTTAGCATCCTTCTTTGACTACGGAAGCCAAAATGCAAATATGAATGTTTCCATGTCATATTAAAAACATATTTATTTTAATGTGTTTTTTCTTTGTCTTTATCATGTTTTCCTTAAACAAAAACAATGAGCTATTAGATATATTTCTTCTCTCTCAGCCCATTATAAATACAAATCATTCCACAGGATCAATAAGAGAAATAGTCATGGTTTTTGTACAAGTCAAGGTAACATATAACATATATTAATTTCATTTTCAAAGTCAAATAGGTACAGTTAAATATGTACCAGATAAAATATATACTGTATAAATATTTCAGTCACAGTATGGCTGAGAAATTAATTCTGCTTAACTGAAATATTTATTCAACTAAAATTATTATTTGTTTTCACTGTTATTGAGACATATTTAGAAAGGTTTTATTTTTTATTATTAAATTTGTTGGGGTGACTTGATTAGTAAAATTACATAGGTTTCAAGTGTATACTTCTACAATACATCATCTACGTGTTGCGTTGTGTGCTCACCACCCACAGCCAGTTCTCCTTCCATCACCATGTTTTAACACCTCTCCCTCCTCCACAACACCCCTCCCCCTTACACTCTACACTATTGTCTGTGTCTGTGAGTTTTTATTTCTTTGTTTGTCTTGTTTCTTCCATTTTATATCTCACATATGAGTGAAGTCACACGATTCTTGATTTTTTCTGTCTGATTTGTACCACGATGTTCATTGCAGCACTATTCATGGTGGCCAAGACATGAAAACAAATGAAGTGTCCTTCACTAGATGACAGGGTAAAGAAGACATGGCACATACACACAAGAAAATGTTACTTAGCCATTAGGAAAGATTAAATACTACCATTTGTGACCACATGGATGGATTGAGATTACCATGCTAGGAGAAAAATTTTCATTTAATTTTCTTTTGCCAGTAATTTCTACAGAATGAACATTTTTAATCCCTCTTATTTAAGACCCTGCAGGACCTGGGATCCCTGGGCTGCAGGCACACCAGTTCTCATCCTATTAGCCTGCATTAAAGACGACGAGGTAGGACTGAGTCTGTCAAGAGCTCAGCACAAACTGGTAAGCTTAACTTTCAAATGAACTCACAATATTGCATTTGAGTTTTTATGTTGTTCCTTTTTCAAAAATAAAATCAAACGGAACCTTACGTATCTCTATCTGAGGGTCCTATTTGTGATTTCACTTCATACTATGCTTTCGTAATAAAAACTTCCACTGAGAAAGGCAGCTGATGTTTTCCTCCACACAAGCTCGTTTTGAGGAGTGATTCTATTTTTATTTTTTAATAGCTTCTAGTAGTGGAGAGTGTGCCAAGACTTGTCGGTGTCCCAAAGGGGAGGATCTCAGTCAGCACCTAGATTCAGGCTAATTGAACGCAATGAGGAGTGATTCTGCATGTTGGTGGGTCCATTTTAATCTCCTGGGGACATTACACGGCCAAAGCTAGCTACACAGGAAGCCTCAAAGTAGTGCCTTCATTCTGTTGATAAGTAGTAATATAACCACCTAAAATTTGGGGGTTCCATTCCTTTGAGAAAAAGGGAGTGAGTACAATACTATTATAAACAGTGCGCTCTCCTATGACACCAGCATAAAATGCCCTATTTATAGTCTATGCAACAAAGCAAGCCTCCTATTTCTCCTACTGTAATCCACCTAAAGCAATTATTCATCTCCCTGAACACCTTACATTAGACCAAAGAAGTGTATTTTGATTCAACAAATCATGGTTGGAGTTGGGTACAAGTGTTTTGAACAAAATCTCCTCCGTGTATCTCTGCTATGCACCCCTATGCCAATGTTCAGCAACTGTCTTGAAAGGAAGAGCTTATCTGGGTTTGCTATATAACACCTAGTCCACCACATTTATACAGTAGACTCTCCATTAACCAGAATTCAAGCAAATGGCAAAGAAAGAAAGAAAGAATACTACGTTTATACACCATAGGCGCCTGTTAACAGAGAGTCTACTGTATACATATTGATAAAGAGTCAAGTTTCAAATTTTCTGAAAGACATTTAGTAATTAATTTCAGGAGAAAAAATTAATCACTGGCCTATGTTAATTCACGTTTAACTTAAATGGCAAATGATTACATGACTTCTCTGTAAAGAAGGCAGAATACGGGTCCGAGAGAGATTTCCTAGTGATGTTCTAGAGGGAATCTAGTCAAACACGCCTGAACCTCTAAAACATACTTGCTCTTCATGAGCGATATTTCCTTGGGTTATGTGAAGTTCATTTGAAGGACAATGCAGGAAAGCTTGTAGCTGTGGTCTATTGGATATGCTACATCAATTATATAAAATGTTTCATATCTATGGGACATATCAACAGAATGTTTATTAAATAAATATTTATTTTTAAAATTTTTATAATCAATTTACTCTAACATGGGATATTCTTTTCCACAAAGGTACTGAATCTAAATAGTCTTTCTAGCTGAATAGATAGAAAGTCACTAAATCACAGTGTTTCAGAGTCCCATGAGAATATCTGTAAAGTATTTTTTAATGTATATGGTTGACTCTGTCCTTGTTCCCCTCAGTGTGTTCTTGAGACCCCAAAATACTATTCTGGTTCAGTTTTGAATTAAAGGGTAAATCTTCCAAGAAAATGTCTATATTGTAAATGTTGGAGTTGCCAGATACAACTGTTGCACAGCTAACTAACTACTTTTTTTGAAAAAAAATAAACTATAATTTTCAGATCATCTGTGAGCTGAAAGATAGTGTAAATTTTAAACAAATTAATGGAAATTTCAAGAAACATAAAACTGAGTAATTTCGCCATGTCTATCTCCCATGACAAATGTTTACTCTCAATTAGGAATTGCTGTAGAAGTAGCTGTAGTCCCATTATGCAGCTGTATGTAGAGTTAGCAAAAGCAATGCCCTTTCTTATGAATTGGTAATCTCTACCAAATCGTTCATGACAAAATCATACTCATGTAATCCTGTAACATAACAATAATTTAACCTCTTAAAAAGGGCGTTACTTCTGCTGTACCCTATATATTGGTGTACAGGTAAGTTTTAAGTGTCAAAGATGAAAAATAACAGTAATATAAAAATAATTTATTTTTCTCATGAAAAAGTCTGCATACAGACAGTTGAGTTTTGCTTCATAAAGTCCTGAGAGACTCAGGCTCCTTCTATCTTTGCTTCCTTTTCCAAATTTACTAAGGAATATAATTGACAATTAAAATTGTATATATTGAAAGTATATAACTGATGATTTGATATATGCATACATTGTAAAATATTCACAAACAAATGACCACATCCATCACCTCACACAGTTATGTGTGTCTGAGTATATTTAAAACAAACAACCCAATTAAAAAGTGGGCAGAGGACCTGAACAGACACTTCACCCATGAAGACATATAAAGAGCCAACAGATATATCAAAAAAATGCTCATCCTCATTAGCTATCAGGGAAATGCAAATCAAAACCACAATGAAGTGCTACCTCACACCTGTGAGAATGGCTATTATCAACAAGAGAAGGAATAGCAAGTGCTGGAGAGGCTGTGGAGAGAAAGGAACCCTCACACACTGCTGGTGGGAGTGCAAACTGGTACCACCGCTATGGAGGACAGCGTGGAGGCTCCTCAGAAAAGTAAGAATGGAGTTACCATATGACCCAGCAATCCCCCTCCTGGGTATATACCCCCCAAAATTGAAAATCTTAGTCTGCAATGATTTATGTACCCCAACGTGCTATTCATGGTAGCCAAATCATGGAAACAACCAAAGTGCCCTTGATAGACGGCTGGATAAAGAAGCTGTGGTGCATGCACACAATGGAATATTACTCAGCTGTAAGAAAAGACAAAACCCTGCCATTTGCAACAACATGGATGGACCTGGAGATCATCGTGCCAAGAAAAATAAGCCAGACAGAAAAAAACAAGAACCATATAATGTCATCATTCATATGTGGAACACAAAACTGAAAGCAACAACAACAAAAAAACTCATGGACACACTCAGTAGCTGAGTGGTTACCTGAGGGTAAGTGGGGAGGGGGTGGCAGCAGAAGGAGGGGGAGTCAAGTACATGGAGATGGAAGGAGCACTGACTCTGGGTGGTGAGCACATAATGCAACGCATAGACGATGCGCTATAGCATTGCACACCTGGAGCCTATGGAATTTGTACTAACTGGTGTCACCACAATACATTTAACAATAAACAAAATAGAACACGGATCTCTCTCCTTCTGTCTTGTTTCTTTACCGGGGATGATCTTCATTTTCAAGACAACTCAGGATTGCAGTTCTCTCCATCTGCAGATGTCGTGTCAGCAGGAAGGACAAAAATAAAGGCAGGGGGAATGACAGAGGTGGAAGTAGCTGTCTCTCAGATTTAGGAAAATTGCCACATGTCACTTTTGCTTACATCGGCCATATTCTTGTTTAAGCTATAAAGGAAGCTGCAAAGGGAAGCCTTTATTCTGAGTAGCTATGAGACCAGCTGAGATTTTAGGGTTCCATTCCTCTGAGGAAATGGGAGAATGAATTTGGTGGGGAAACTAGCAGTCTCTGACAAGGGCTATCATTATAGATGGATGATAGATCCTTAAAAACCCCACAAAACTTTAGTAGTATCTTTTATCTACTAACACAGTGACCATACTACTTTAGAGACTTGAAGAATCATATGTAATGAAATCAAGTTTATAATAAAACTAGCTTATTTGATAAGAATCTAAGAGTCAGATCCGGCTAAAAAATCACCCAGATTATAAAGAACGAAGTGCAAAATATTGCTCACCAGCGGTTCCCTAACTTTTGCCTAAATACTTTAAATAAATCGGATTCTTTTTTAGAAATACCATTCTTGCACTGATCGCAACTGCTCTGATGTTCTTGATTTCCAATCATTCATCCTAACACTTCCCTTCAACAGAATGTTAAACAAATACAGTACACTTTCCATTAACCAGAACTCAAGCAACTGCCCAGTTAACGGAGACTCTACTATAACTTTTATGTTCCTCGGGACGACAGTTCCTTGAATATTAGGAAATAGCAGCTTGTCTACCTTCATTGTCACCACCACAATTATCTTCAAGCCAAATATTCTACTTTTCTCCAACACAAATTTCAGATCCATCATCATCTAAGCATTCTCCTTCCTTTGGATTTCTGGATGCTATTAAGTTTGTTAGTCAGTCTTCACATCTGAGGCAACAATGTGTATTCATCCTAAAGGACAGTCTTCATTCTTCTCTCTTCCTAATTCAAGCTGAACTCAGCACAAAAGAAATGATCTGGCAGCTGTTCACAATGGCCTTCCTGTTCCCACCCACCTCCTTCCCCTTGCTTGGGTGGAGAGCATGTCCTAGGACAAAAGCGTGGCTCACAATCGCTTCTACAGTTCATTTGTCCTGTGAACTCTAGCATTAAGCCTAATGATTTTGACAAGAAAAGAGTCACCTGCCTCTATTTCCTTTTCTGTTGGATGCCAATTTAACATGGGTATGGGGACTATTCATTAACAGCCTCTGAAACTTCTGGGAAGAGGCAATTTCTTTGCATTTATTTTAAATCATTGAAACTACTTTAAAATGACCTTAAAATGATTTAAATAACTGTGCCTAATAGTGAAATTTGTATACATACATTGACATATTAGTTTACATATAGATGTATATGGGCATATCTAAGCATTAATTCCTAAGTAGGAGGATTTGCTAATTAATCACCCTTCATAACAAAATAGCTTCCCCTTACTCAAGCCCTGGGTTAATTAATTCACCAGATGAATGACTGATAGAAGACATGGTGCTTTCTTCCCAATGACTCAGGATCCCCACCAGAAGAAGTGCTCAATATCTCACTGACTACCCTGGTTTCTGCTTTTGTGAATTTTAGCACAGATCTGGTCGTCACTGACTTAAAATAAAATATATTGGATATAATTTTTCTTTGATGTAGGCCTACTAACATCTCACTAGCATTAGTAAGATGAGGGGGCACCATTTAGGGTTGAACTAATAGATAATTTAAGGAGCAACCAGTTGCTTAAGGAGGATGTGGAACAAGCTTGTCCAACCCATGGCCCATGTGCCACACGCAACCCAGGACAGCTTTGAATGTGGCCCAACACAAATTCATAAAGTTTCTCAAAACATTATGAAAATTATGCACAGATCTTTCTTTTAGCTCATGAGCCATCATTAGTGTGAGTGTATTTTACGTGTAGCCTGAGACAATTCTTCTTCCCATGTGGGCCAGGGAAGCCAAGAGGTTGGACACTTCTGTTGTGGAGAAAATAGGTATCAAGATTTTAAACACCTTCTACCAAGTTGAGCTGACACTTTGTCCCCAAACCCCAGGCTCATATATGCAATTGCTTAGTGACCACCTCTAACGCTGGATGGTGGTGAGCCCTTTAAGATGTCTCCCATAAATTTCACTATTTCACCCGCTGCCTCCACCAGAGTTACTGCTGTGGTTATGTTCCTGTATTGTAAAAAGAAAGATTACCCACGTTACATTAACCTACGTCGTCACAGTAGAGTTTTAAAAGTAGAGAGCTTTCTAAAGTTGGCAGTAGAAGGGGAAGGCAGATGGGACAATCAAAGAGGTTGGAGGCAAGAGCGGGATTTGATCACACATGACTACGGTTGAAGATGTTGGGACCATAAACAATGATTAGAGGGTGAGCCCTCTGATAACAGCAAGCAAGGAAACAGGAAACTCAGGTAATGATATAATCCCAAGGTACTGAATTTGTCAACAACCTAAGTAAACCTAGAAACCCTGAGCAGAGAAAACCCATGTGTGCTTCTGACCGAAAGAAACGTGAGGTATTAATTAGGTGTTATTTTAAGCTGCTGAGTTGGTGGCAACGTGTCACACATCAATTGATAACTAGTACAGAAATTTAGTATGTATCTCAAACTCAGCCTCTTGGAAAAAGCAGTTCTGGTCTTTGCTCCCAGTCATGGTTCTGCAGCCTTTTTCTTTTATGTAGAGCCAACTCCATTCTTCCAGATTTCCAGGTGGGGAAAAAATTAAAAATAAGCCTGGAGACATTCTCACAGCCTCTTTCTCTCAGTTTCATGGATAAAGTCCATCTCAAATTTGTTGCATCAATGGCTATACAATACCCGGACTCTAACCTGCTCCTTTCAGAGCACCCTGGCTGGTCTAACATCTCTCACCCTTTATGGTAAGAGTAACAAGTCTTCCTGCTTCAACTTACCCCACTTCCTTCCTACATGTTTTTTCAACGTGGTAGACAGAATAATCTTTGGAAAACTTAAGTTGTATCATGTTTTCTCAAGGCTCTGTGTCATCTCCTCAGTTAACTCAAGAGTGAAAAGTCAAAGCCCTGGGGATGGCCTGGCATGTCTTCCATGGCTGCTCCCTCCTCCATCCAATCTGACCTCATCTTTTCTTATTCTCTGCTTCTGTCACTCAGTGCCCATCAGCCTGGCTTCCTAATGGGCAAAGAACCTGGACGCATTTGCCTTGGAGTGTTTGTCCCCTTTGCCTGTCACTTCAGCTTCATGAAATCCGTCCCGTTCTTCAGGTTTTCACTCAGATTTCCCAATGACCCTGACCACCCATGTGGCATGTTCCCCACCCTTACTTCCAACACTCTAGACCCCCCATTTCCTGCTTGAATTTCTTTTTCATTTTTTCCATATGTCTATTAATTTTCAACATGCTATTTACTTCACTCCTTTATTGTATTTTGTATTCATTTCCCATCTCTCCGACTAGAATGTAAGCTCCTTGAGAACGGGCATTTTTGTTAGTTTTATTCATTGATGTGTACGTGTAAGGCACCTGACTATTTACCTAGCACACAGGAACTCACTGCACATGTGTTAGATGAATGACGTACAGACATTTGGTGTATTGATTAAAGGAGAAACAACACTGCCTGCAGGTCTGAGGCTCTCAGTTGCTCCAGTCAGAGGCATCTTCACAGGGACACTGAACAATGATAATGAAGCGGGTGTTACCTTGAACACATTAATGTAACCACAAAGCTAATTTTCAAAGTGATCACCGAGGTCGGTACTGTGTTTCTTTTTGGGAATGTTCCCGATAGGGATCGAAGGCTATGCATTCCTGTCCGTACTGCTCATCAGCAGCGGGGACCTGGTTACATTATTGAAATATTCTGTGTCTCATTGTCCTCATCCCTAAAACTGAGACGACAATATATATCCCATGGGGTTGTTCTGAAGTTAAATGAGGCAGCAGGGTAAAAAGGTCTGGCAGAGAGTATGAGAGGTTCCCACTTCTGTGCATTCTTTAACTTCTGAGTGCTGACCAACCGCCAAGCGGTTGAATCTGTCACAGTGATACCACCTGAATCCATGTGATTGATTGAGGTAGGCTGACCAGACGTCCCATTTTAAACAGGAAGGGAAACAACCATCCTGTCCTGGTTCGAACTACACACGGTCAGCCTACTCACACCTTGAATTTAGCCCAGTGAGACTAGCTGACCACACGTACCATTTGCAATGGGGCAGGACTGTTGTTTTCTGTCCTGTTAGAAACAGGATGGCTAGTCAGCCTATACCTAGAACACTTTTCAAATACACTCCCTTATGCTGATTCCTGACGGGGGCTCAGTGTAAGGTTCCCAGACACGATTCAGACACCTCATCTCTTACACCAGTCTCTTAATTCAGAACCTCAAGTTTCCCAGTCTGCACTTGATTCAAACTCACACTCCATACCTCTCTCCAATCTCCACTGGCTTCTCTCCCCACCCCGCACTCTCCCCCCACCCCCCACTTTCCCTGTCCTCTTTTCTCCTCCCCCTGCCTACAGTCACTCTAGTAACTCATCTGTGTAGCTCCTACTGAACCTGGAACAGGCCTTTGTACGGAGTAGGACTCACTGCATTTTGCTCAACACGTATTAACTTAGGAATTGACTCAGTGTGTAGTTCCTCCATGACATCCTATCTTGGAAAAGCCTGTATGAGCTCCAGCATTTTATTCCTGTACTTCAGCCCTGGGATCAATGTGGATTATCCCAGGGAGCACTACTCCGGTCCCTGATTGCATCCATCTGGGGTCAGCACTTTGCATACATCTTACACCACACGTGTTCTGTGTGAATAGTCACAGGTCATGTGACCATTACTGCCCCTTACACCTGCTCTTCTTTTAAGCCTGTTTGCCCTTTAAAAAGATATATATTATAGCATTCAGAAAAAATAAAAAAACTAGAGCACTACATTGAAACACAATTTATCTTCAGAGCACACTCCTTCATTTATGTTTTTCTCAAAAGGTTCCATTGGGCATTAAATATATTTTTTAATGTTTGTCTCAAGTAGGACGTTCTTTATAGGTACTAAATAAGCTTTCTTCTTTCCAAAGCACTTTGATCTTTTCTTTTTAATTTTCTAAGTACAATTCCTGAAGCTGAAGTAATAAACAACATTTTCCTCCCTGGAAACAGATAATTAGGCACCGTGTTAAAAAGACATTTTTAAAGGAGATATTTGAGTACAGTCATGTGATAACTGGCGTGTCTTGACACATGGGTGTAGTTCCAGTATGTATTAATAGAACTCCGCTGCAGCATAAATACACAACGAGGAATGCCCAAATGATACAAATTAACATTTAGGCGGTTCAATAGGGTCTCACTCTCGGTTTACTTAGAGGTCATGAGGGACATGTTGTGTTCTAGTATAATACATGACATGGCAATGGGAGGCACTTTGCTTTTCTTCTTTTTAAAAGTATTTTTTATTAAATTTGTTGGGGTGACATTGGTTAGTAAAATTATATAGATTTCAAGGGCACAAATTTATAATACATCGTCAATGTGTTCCATTGTGTGCTCACCACCCAGAGGGAGTTCTCCTCCCATCACCATGTATTGACCCCTCCCCTCACGGTAGGTGTATGAACTCCTCCTCTTACAGATGATGAAATCAGTTCAGAGAGGCACAGTGACTTGCTCTCAAAACATAGAAGCCTTAACTTCCTCATCCACGAAAGAAGGGTGGTCGTTGTTCTCTCCGTAGCATTAGGAATGTGGAGGTTGGGAATCCTGCACCTACCACTGCCCTGGAGACCATCCACACGCCCAATACACTGGACAACGACCTCTGAACTAAGGGCTCAAGGAGGTGCGACACCGAATGACTCACTCCGGCACCTAAGATTCTGCTACCGGAGACACATTCCTTAGTGTTTCACAATGCACACCCCCTGTAACTTTTCGTTATTATTAAGGATCCTATTTTACCTTTTTCAGCTATTTCATATACACAGCCAAATGGAGGGGAAAACACAAGGCTTTTCCAAATACACCCAGCCCCACCCATTCATGGACTCCCCCATTATCAATATCCCCACCAGAGTGGTACATTTATTACAATTATGAATTTACATTGACATGTCATAATCACCCAAATTTCCATCGTTTACATTAGAGTTACACTGTACATTCTAAGCGTCTGTCCAAACGTATAATCATACACCCATCATTATAGTATCAAATCATTTTCACTGCCCTAAATATTCCCTGGGCTCCACCTATTCATGAATCAGGTATGATGCACATAAATTTTAGATGTGGCAGTTGCGTGTTTAGAGACATGAATTAGTTAATGAGATGGTCACATTAATCATAATATTTAAAGTTGCTTTTTAACCTTCTTTCTTTTCCTGACACTTTCAATCCATCAAGCCATCCACTCACCAGGTTTTAAGACACTGACTCTGTAAAGTGACTTCCAAGTAAGGAGTCAAATATGGAGGAGGTTTGTCGGTGGCGCCATATGTAATTCCTCAAAGAATGGCTCTATTCCAGCGTTAATGGGTCATGCATAATCACACAGGGGATATTTAGGCAATGCTAACTCTATTCCAATAATCAGGTAGACACTGAGGCAGAACAGGAAGGTAACTAGTGGAATCTTGGAAATGTTTTAAGGACACAGAAATAAAATACCATGGGAGAAAGACGAAAGTGAGATTAATCATTATTGCTGGGAGTGGGAAGAACCAACCAGCTTTAACTGAAGAGTGACACTCAAACAGGTCCTTGGAGAGCACAGAAGGCTCTCAGTTAACCAGCTCCCAGGGGGATGGGTAGATGCCGGATAAATTCAGTTTCTGGTTGCTTGAGAGTTATTATTAAAAAGTAGGCCTAACTAATACTGTACCCCATACTACCACCCCATACTATATACTCTGTCTTGCCTCGATATTCATTGAAATACAGTAATTAAAAGCAAAAATTAAGACAAATAAAGACAAACAATTTAACAATTTTATCATAGAAACAGCTTTGTGAATGCCGTGTGCAATTTTAGTTAAATGGCAGTCAATAAACTTTCCAACTTAATGAACTTCACTAACATTATTTTTTTTACTTTGAGTAACTTAGAAAAACACACACTTGCACACTTAAAACTGTCACAGTAGGGTCCGAGAGTTTACTGGGTGGACATTGCATCAGTATCATCAGGATCTGATGCTGTAGCCGGGACAGGATCAGAAGAAGAGGATGTGGGTGGTTTGGGATCCACATCAGTAGATGACTCTGTCCTAGCCAACCTGTGTGCAGCTTTCTTGAAAAATGAACAAATACCAGCTTGCTTCGAGCCCTACACCTCTCACACAAAGTCAGGTTTCCCATGATGTGCAGCTGCATGCCAAGTTTAAACTTACATTTCCACTAAAAATTGATTTTATTTTAATTTTTATTTCAAGTATTATTTCTTCGGGGGTTTTTTTGTGGCTTGCTTGAGAGTGCCAGTCGCATGAGTTCCAGATAACAGAGAGTCTACTGTAAGCAGGATTCTAGTTTGTATTCCTGGAGAACGGGCAGAGGGGGTTGCCTGAGCAAAGACATAGAGATGGTGCACTAGTTTTCTGTAGGCTGCGTTAGCAAATTATTACAAATTTGGAGCCTTAACACAATGAAATTTATCCTCTCACAGTTCTGAAGGCAAGCAGTCTGAAATCAAGGTACCAAAAGGGCAGGGCCATGCTCCCTCCAGAGGCTCCAGGGAAGGGTTCTTTCATGTCTGCGTTTCTTGGCTTCCTCGGGTTATGGTCACATCACTCTAACATCTGCTGTGTCCTCCGTGTGTCTGTTCTCCTGGGTGTGTCTCCCACAAGGACACTTGTCATTGGATTCAGGACCCATCCAGAAAATGTGGAATGATTTCATCTCAAGATCTTTAATTTAATTATGTCAGCCAAGACCCTTTTTCCAAATGAAGAAACATTCACAGGTTCTAGGGATTAGAGGTGGCTGTCCTGTGCGGGACCATTTTCAGCCGATCGCAGATGATAATGTGCTTTGAGTGGCTGTGTGGCTGTGTTTGCATTGGGGGTTAGGGGATATGGAGTTAGATTCAAGTTCAGTAAGAGCAAGACACTCTTGGAAAGATCTTGGAGTCCAGTATTACACTAGTATCCTTCACCTTGATCCTGTTTTGCAAATAACTGACTTTCTAAGCTAAAGATGTATAGTTGTTGTAGAAGCTCAACACTTGCTTATTTTTGTTTTTTAATGAGGTAGCAGGTTCAGTAGAGTTAGACAATTTAGCCAAAGTCACATCAGCAATTAAGGGAATCATCATAAGGGCAAATTCAGAATCTGAATACAAGTCATTACACTTATGTCTTTTAGATGTGAGTTTTTAACTCCATTTTTTCCTTTCTCTCAAGTTATGAAAACACACAAATCACACACACACACACACACACACACAAATTCTAACATAATGGTGTCTACACTAATTTCATCCATGTATCCTTGAAGGTCGGGTCATGAGAAATATTCTTTTGTAACTCCACTATGCAGTTGGGGCTTGTCATCTGTGGAAAACAAGAATGCACCTACACACATACTATAGTATTTACAACAACATACTGTCATTGCTTGTTTTTATATCTGCTTCAGAGAAATGCAAACTTCTGGATGGCAGAGATTACATGGCAGCAGTCACAAATTGTTACTCCATGTCCACAGCCTAGTTTTGGTGCCTATTAGAACCACGTGAAAGACTATACTTTCAGGGATCATTTCTATAGTTTGTTACTAGAACCACGTGAGACTATCCACTTCCTATTCTAACCCCCACCTCCAACGTCCTGAAAACACCACTGACTAGGAGGAGCTAAGGAAAATCTATCTATGAGATGAAATACACTTTTTAAAAAGAATTTTATTAAAAATATAGTTAACATACAATATTTTATCAGTCTCTAAGTACACCATAGTCATTCAACATTTCTATACCTAAAGAAGTGATCACCATGACAAGTCCAGCAACCATGAGAGATCGTACCGTGCTAACACAATGTTATTGACTATATTCCCGATGCTGTACATGACATCCACAATATGTATGTGTTCAATATCTAAAATTTTGAAACTCTATTCTTCTTCACCTTCCCCCCATCTTTTTTTTAATTTTTCAATTACAATTGGCATTCAAAATTATTTTATATTGATTTCAGGTGCACACATAGTGGTTGGATATTTACATAATTTAAGTACTCTCCCTGACTAATCTAGTTCCCACTTGGCACTACACATAGTTATTATCATATCATTAACCATATTCCCTATGCTGTACTTTACATCCCCATGACTATTTTGTAACTACCGATTTGTACTTTTTAATCCATTTCCCTTTTTCACCCTACCTCTTAACCCCCACCCATCTATTAATATCACCCCAACAAATGTAGTGCCCATGTGACACCACACACAGTTATTACAATATTACTGACTATATTCCTTATGCTATATATACCCTAAATCCCCATGGCTACTGTGTAACAACCAATTTGTACTTCTCACTCCCTTCCCCATTTTTCACCCACACCCCCAAACCTTCTCCCATCTGTCAGCCATCAAAATGTTTTCTGTATCTATGAATTTCTTTCTGTTTTTGCTCATTTTGCTCTTTAGAGTCTGCATATAAGTGAAATCACGTTGCACCCATCCTTCTCTGTCTGACACACTCCACTCAGCACAACACCCTCCAGGTCCATCCACGCCCCCGCAGATGGCAGGAACCCATGCCCTTCTCTGGCCGAGCAGTATTCCAGTGTATGTATGTACCACTCCCTCTTTATCCATCCTTCCATCGACCATCACCCAGGCTGCCTCCACATCTTGGCCACTGTAAAAATGCTGCAACAACATACGGATGCACATGTTCTCTGAAGTAGAGTGAATACCCAGAAGTGCGACTACTGAGTTCTTCTTTGTCTCTTGTTATGGCCTTTGTTTTAAAGTCTCTTTTGTCGGTATAACTATAGCTATCCCATTTTTTTGTTTGTTTGTTTCCATTTTCATGGAATATCTTTTCTATCCATTTACTTTCTGTCTCTGTACAACTTTAAATCTGAAGTGAGTCTCTTGTAGGCAGCATATACAAGGCTCATGTTTTCTTACCCATTCAGCCCCTCTATGTCTTTTCATTGGAGCATTTAATCTATTTGTACTGAAAGTAATTGTTTTGTTTTATGTATTAAGTAGTTTTGCTAGGTGGCATTATGTAGGTGCCCTGTGGGGACCTGGCAGTCTCCCTGGTCAGCATTGCTGGGTACTCCAAGACCTACTCATGTGGGTTTTGTGTACCCTCCTGTTACAGCTCAGCTTTGATTACTATTGCATGTCAATGGGTGGGTTTGACCCTCAGGCAGTTTGGCTGTGGCGTTTGACCATGTCCACAGTTATCATCTGCTATGCAAGGGACTTTGCCCTAGCAGGTCCTTTGTGTGTGCCACTTGTGGGTCTGATTGGGTGTGCTCTGCTGTGATCTGAAGCTAACCTCTGACTATGTTGGCTGTGGGGCTTCTTGGAAAGGGTTCCTATGCAGGCTCAGATTACCTACTGCCTGTGACCAGTGGGGATTACCTGGCAGGAGCTATGAAATTATGTAACAATCAACCTGGAAAACCATCTGAGCTTGCTAACCCTGGAGGTGTGTGATAGAGGCCTTGCTGCGAACCAAGGACAGCTGCTACTATTACTGGGCCTGGGGTAGCTCCACAAAAAGTCAGAACAGCCCAAGGCCTGCTTCCACCTGCTGGCTCCCTTAAGATTTAGCCATTAATAAAGCCTCATACAGTATGCAAGTTGGGTGAGGCAGGGTCTCAGGGAGTCACCAGGGTGGGAGGAGTGGTGTTCACCAGGTCAATGTAGATTCTGATTTGGTGCCAGTGCTGACCCTGGAGCTACTCAGCAAGTCTCAGAGCACACCAAGGCCAGTCTCTGCCAGCCTGGAGCCCACAAACTCCAATTGTTTTCCAAGAAAGAGTGCCACGTGGGCAGTGCTGGCTATTCCCCAAAAAGTGCCTCCAGCATTCAGGGAGTTAGGTGGGGTGGGGTCCCAGTAGAGCTCACCAAACCAATCAGATTCAGATTTGATCATATGGGGGAAGAGTTCAACACAAAAAAAGGTGGTACCCACCTGCCTGCTACATGGGAGCAGGGCCCGACCCAAGGAAAATGGTGACTTTCCTCCTGTCCTTGCCCTGAAGCCACATACCTCAGTTGACCACCCATATGCCTCTGATACCCCCCAAGTCACTGTACCTCTACTGGAGCCCAAGGTGAGTGCCTACAAGTGAGTAAGTCTGTGTGTGAGCCCTTTAAGAGGACATTTGGGTTTCCCACAGCCTCTGTCCCAGCTATATGGTCAGAGTCCCCACTGTTTTTCACAGCCAGATGCCATGGGGGCTCCTCTTACCAGCACCAGTACTTAGGGCTCGGGAGCCTGGTATGGGGCTGGGGTCCTTTGCTCCTCCTGGGGGGAACTTCTGTGGCCAAGATAGCCTTCCTGATTCTCAACCACCTCACAGAGGTTTGGGGTAATCCTGATCCATGTCTCCACCCCTCCTACCAGTCTCAATGTGGCTTCTTTTTTATACCCATTGCTATAAAACTCCAGTTCAGCTGGACTCCAGATGGTTTTCCAAGTTGACTCTTGTATACGTTGGATGTAACTGTAATGTGTTCATAGAAGAAAGCAGGAACAGTGTTTATCTACTCCACCATCTTGGATCTCTCTGTTATTATTAAATTATTATTTATAAGTGCCATTATTTTATTCATTAGAACGAAAAGATGAAAATTACAAGGTTTGCCACATTACAGCAGATTCTCACCACCTGACCTATAGTATGTGTCCCGTAAGTACTGGCTGAATAAATGTCTGAGTGTCACTGTGGACCCAGAGATTGTACGCTGAATGTCAGGGTCACATATGAAGGTTCAAGTTGGAGCTGTCACACAGCTCAGCTCTGTGGTCTGGCTTCTGGGCACTTCAGCCACTTAATTTTCTGAGCTTTATCGTTCATTTATTTGTGAAAGGCAAGAGGAGAAAAGGCCTTCGAGGGCCATTCAGTGTTAATATTTGACTCAAGAGATCAGGAAAAGAAAATTAGGTTCAAAATGAATAGCCAGATGAGTACATAGGGTGAGGTTAGAAGGGTCTCAAAGGCAGGAGCTTCTGTCCCTGTGAGTTTGGGGTGCGTTACTCTCCTGTCATATGGATGCATTCTGGTTCACCAACCTGGAAGCTTAGAGATATACCTTTCTTAATAAGCAATTTAAATTAAGAACATTAGAGTCTATAAGGGGTGTCCAACCTTTTGGCTTCCCTGGGCCACAATGGAAGAAGAATTGTGGCCACACATAAAATACACTCACACCAACAATAGCTAATGAGCTAAAAAAGAGGGTTGCAAAAAAATCTCATAATGTTTTAAGAAAGTTTATGAATTGGTGTTGGGCCACATTCAAAGCTGTCCTGGGCTGCATCTGGACTGTGGTGAGCGGGTTGGACACTCTTGGAAGTTACTGTGTGAGTCATGTTATTAGGAGGGTACCTGAGTCAGAGTTAAGGAATCCTTGTTTTGAGATCCCATGAGCTTCACTAGCATCCCTCCTAAGTGCCTCTTTTACTTCAGCTGGTAACTTAAACTTGACTTTATTGACAGAGCACATCCCCATGTGCTCAATGAGAACATCCCACCTGGATTAACAGCCTCATGAATTCACTTCTGATCCTCAGCAAGAGAAAAATTTGGGAAATGTTACCTGCCTGTAAATAAGAGAGCTTAGGGGCACCCTCAGTTATTTGGGGAATAGGGCAAAAATCACTCTTTGTTACATGAATTTTTCACCTTTACATTATTCTTCAGTAGAAAACAAAATTCATAACCGGGATGCAAAGGCTTTTGTCTAGTTTCACCTGACCACTGGCTACAACCTGCAAGGTTAATGACCAGGTGAAGAGTCAAGAAAAGTGATTTTAAATCTAGGTGCATTTTAGACAAGTATTCCATCAGTCACAGTATGCCACGTTTTATAACTACACCTAATACAATATTGTATGTCAACTGTAATTGAAAAATCAAAAGAATTATTTTAGAAATGCCACATTGGAAAAACAGAACACTCTCTTTCTGCAGTAGAGGAAGCAGCACCCTGTCATGCGTTAGAGTAGGCGCTTGGAATTGCTGACTGCAGTGTGCAAAAGAGAACACAAATGACACAAAAGGGCACCAGAGAAAATGACCTAAATGGGAAGTGACATCTGACCAAAAAGACTAACAGCTAATTGAGGTCATTTACAGTGAATGCAGCTATCAGCCCAGCAATGTCCCCTCTTGAAGCTGTTTCATGAGACAGAGCCATCCCATCACCTGTCACTTCCTTACAGTCACTGCCCACCAACACCTGGTCCTCCCTGTGAGCGGCAATGATTGCACCGAATAGATCACTTGTTTCCTACATTTCCTAGGCCTTTGGAAGTTGAGTGGAACCATATGACTGAAAAAGGCCAGAGAAATATTAGCTAAAGCACATGCATCAGCTCTGGACAGTCAAAGGCATGTAATATACAGGCACTCCTCACTCAACGACCGAGATCCATTCCTACGACTAGGTCATTAAGTGAATGGGTCCATCAGAGAGAAGTTTAAAGGCAGATGTCTTGGAATGTGTCATGGCGCCATAGAGTATGCATTGTTCAGTAGATATCACTCAACACCACACTAGAATAATGTAATTCTATCCATACAGAAAGGATACATTAGATAAGCACCAGAAAATGACAAGACACACCACCACACAGTAATACGAATCCAGTGTATTCGCTTTTATTTATTATGAATAATGAAGCAGTCTAAACCAGGAGTTTCCAATCTTTTGGCTTCCTGGGGCCACATTGGAAGAACTGTCTTGGGCCAAACGTGACATACACTAATACTAACGAGAGCTGAGGGCCTAAGAAAAAGTTTGCCAAAAAAATCTCTTAATGTTTTAAGAAAGTTTATGAATTCCTGTTGGGCCACATTCAAAGCCGTCCTGGGCTGCACCTGGCCCGCAGGCTGTGGGTTGGACAAGCTTGGTCTAAGGGAAACGTCAGCTTCACTACACAATACTAACCAATACTAACCAACTGCAGGAATGAGATAAAGTTTGAGAGAGAGAATTCCCGAGACTCACACAGCCGGAGAAAGGGAGTTCCTGAGACCCACACAGATTCAGAGTGATTCCCCATACTGGAGATCTGGTCTTAAGTCCCAGCGGTCATTAAACAGGTAGGTTGTTAAGTGAGGAGTGTCTATACGCTCTTCTCCTACCGCAAGGAAAGTAGAGGCCTCGTATTTCAGAGAGTATAGCTACAAGGTGGTGGCCCTGCAGCCGTTATGGATCTCTGAGTGCTGTACGAAGCAGAGCTATTTCCAGCCCAGCTCGTACCTTACCTCTGCACTATGAGCAAGAAATAAACTTATTTGAGTCCACTGAGATTGTGAGCACTTCTCCTCTAAAGTGAGTTGAATCTGTGAAAGGAGAGTCAAGTCACGGTAAAAGACAAATGGAGGGTAATAGAGAGAATATGAGCTCAAGAAAAATAGAGAAACCAACAAAAATACAAGTGCCCTTGAACTTGCAAATCCAAAGAAATTCTAACCTTTCCAAAGCTTGGAAAGGTGATCCTGAGGTTGTAGACGTCTCACCCAGTGCTGGACCTTTTAGCGGAACCGCCCCAGCACATCCCTAGGGATCCCAAAAGCAACACCTGCTAGCTAATGATCCCATGAGCAATCAATCAGGATGGACGCGAGCAGCAGCTCCTGCTCACCCCGTTCTCCCCACCCCCGTCTGACTTCAATAGGCTTCTCCGCTCCTGCTTACCAACTCACCCTTTTTGGATTCAAAACGCTACACGCCAAGGTGAAATGTTGCCTCGGTGCCCCGTTGCATTTGACACCCTGTCGGACTCGCCTCCCGGCATCTGGGCCCGCAGAGTGTCCTGTTCAATCTGGTCCCTTGGCCTCCAGTGCCTGTCATTTCCCCCTCGCAAGGGGGGGCTCCCTGCCTGTGCTCCGCCGTCTGTCATTTGAAGGGTTAGATTCAGGTCCTTGATGAAACGGTAATTTTCCTGAACATTTATTTTGCCCTTTAGAGAGGCACTCTTTCTAATTCCTGTAATAACACGTGCTCGTGGACGACAAGCCAGCTTCACTGCTGAGACCTTTTGGGTCTCAGTGTTTTCTAGTTTGTATGTTATTGCTATTCCTGATTACCTGCAGTTTAATACCCTTGTACAGTTTCCTTGTCTCTGGTGAGAGGACTATAATACCTCAGGGATTTTCTTTTTTCCTTCATTTAATTTTTCCTTTGTAACCTAACGATGCTTTTCAAAAATTTAGTATCATAACAAACCAAAAAAAAAAAAAAAATTACTAGCTAAAGAAAACAATCCAAGCACTTCCTGACATAACCTTCAGAAACCTTATCTTCTAAAAATCATTAAGTAGTATTCCTATTCACCGTAGTTATAAGTAACAATGGTACAAATTAAAATAAAATCATGATGTGAAGTTTTTTTTTTTGGTATGTGGTAGCTCCCTGGCTGGGAATCAAACCCAGGCCGCAGCGCTGACAGCGCCAGCACCGAAGCCTTAAGCCACTACACCACCAGGGAACTCCCTGATGTGAAGTTTTTTTGGATGACAAAAAAAAAAAAAAAATACAAAATTGGGGGAATTATATATCCTGCTATCCTTTAAAATAATTAAAATTTATCTTTCTCTATGCAGTGAAAATTTCTCCACATGTCATCAAGGGCTTTTTCTTCCTCCTTTAGGACATCGATTCCTCATTCCCTGTGCTTTTACACTTGATGCTCAGGTAACTCATTTGGGTAAAGCGCACTGCCCGCTTTGCCCACAGATGGCCCTTGAGGGTCCTTCCCAAAGCACAGTGCAAACTGGAAAGAAAAAACAGGTGGGCCCAAGAGCCTACATTCTTTAAGGGCAAAGGTTGCATCTTAAACACAAGCTTCCTATCATGCTTGACACGAGACCCTGTCCATTAGAGCCTCTTAAGAAACTCGTAATCGAAACGCTCTCCAATAGTGAAGAACAAGGAAATGTAGGTAATTTCCTAACGGCTGACAGTATCGTTCAGGTAATGGTGGAGGTGGTCACCTTTCTGGGTTGATTTGTGTGGTACTGATGTTACCTGCCTACACATGTCACCTTCACTAGCCTGCTTGCTTCCTGATCATTTTAACTAACGTACTTAACTGGACTGTTTTTCCGAGCAGACTGATTACAAATGTGTATGCAGTGTTTTCCTGTGGTTCTAAATTTGGATAATGAGGAAGAGGAGCAGAGAAATGTAGAAAGAAACTTATCTCCTGTGGTTTAGCAACTTTTTAATAAATGATTATTATTATTTGTAACAGAAGAATCATTTTCAGATAGCAACAGCTAACTCTTGAGACTTCTGTCGTGATAGGGACTGTTCTAATCGCTTTTTAATCCCCATAATCTAAGAGGCAGATGCTATTATCATCCCATTTTATATATACAAAAAAATCAGGGCACCCTGCTTAATAGTGGAGTGGAGTTTGACTCCTGTCACTATGGTTCTGGTGCCCTCCCTACCCTCCATCACACTTGGAACGTATGCGAGGGGGCACCCCAAAAATGAAATTTATTTATGAAAAATTGTGTATTTACTCTTACATGTTTCAACTTCAAAGTCACCTTGAAAATATTTTCTGTTTGAGGCAATACACCTATCTAGATGCCTTTATCATTGCTCAAAACAGCTTTTGAATACGTAGATTTTGACGCCTTTTAGTGCTTCTGCTGTTTTTTGTTTCACCTCTTCCACATCTGCAACATGTTTCCCTTTGAGAACTATTTTCATCCAGGAAACAAAACAAGATCTCTTGGTGTGAGATATGGTGAATAGGGAGGGTGGGGCATGGGGGTCATGTCATTTTTGGTCAGACACTGTGCAACACTCAGCGCGGTGTGGCCAGGTGCGTTGTCACGCTGCACGTTGTTCGTGACAATCACCATCGTGAAATGGGCAAATGCGGTGAAAGAGTCACCAAAAAAAAAAAAAAAATTCACTGAAGCTGAATGCAGCCTCTCACAACCACGCCAGCTGGTACAAGGATGCAGGTGGGTTCCTAGAACAGTCACCCAACAGGGGAAGCCTGTGCTACAAAGAGCCCACTCTCTAGAAGATACTTCCAGTTCTTTAGGAGTCCCCCATCTTATATATGAGAAAGCAGAATGCTTGTATAGATTATAGGCTTAGAATTTCATACTCTCTCTCTGTAGTGGAAGTCTCAAACTTAGCAGGGCTGACTTTAATAACCTGCTCTAAACCAGACCACGTAGCTTCCCGGACACAAGCACTACTGAAGAGAGATGTGAGAAGCCAATGGCAAAGCCAGGAACTTAGAATACTGGTTCCTTCAACAGGGGGAAGAAATCCGATAACAACAACCATTTCCAGGGGTTCCCTGGTGGTGTACTGGTAGGCTTTGGTGCTCTCACCGCCATGGCCTGGGTTCAATCCCTCCTCAGCGAACCAACCAAAAAATAAACAAACAAACCAAAAAAACAAAGAAAAAAGCAATCATTTCTAGAACATGCTCCATTAATAACTTCTTCATTATGTCAATAAGTCATTTGGCATTTTTAAGTTTCTTTGATCAAATTTCATTTTCAAAGAATTGTTTAGTCTTGAAATAATTCTTCCGCATCTCATAAAGATGTACATTACTAGGGCAATGAGCAAATCAAATTTTAGGACACTTTTTTTTATACATAGATAAAGTAATCTCACTTTAAAGTAAATGCTAAAAATTATTTTCAATAGAACCTTGTTCCTCAAACCATAAGCCTGGAAATCTATTTCTTCAATATTTTATCTTACAGCCTCAGTGGAAAGTAACATTTCTTACAAGCATACCCACCTTCACATTTCACCGGCTTTCTGAAACGATCTGATTATATATACAAAAATAGAGAGAGTAACATTACATAGCACTTACCATGACATAGGCATTCTTCTACGTGTAGATACACAGTTTACTTTAATTCTCATAGCAACCTTACAAAGTACATTGTTTGATCATTCTTATTTTGCAGATGAGGAAACAGAAGTATGAAAATGTTGAGATAAAAGATCTGGGATTCAAATACAGGCAGTGTGTTTAAGAGACCAAGTTTTAACCACTATGCAATACCACCCCTGACCTAGTAAACCATCAATAAAAGAATAATCAATTTCTAGAGAGAGCAGTGAAATGGAAATATGTCTTGTGAGTTCTCCAATACCTCCTCAAAGCTCAGACTCAACCTGTCCAAACTCAACAAATCACCTTCTCTCCAAAGCTTCCTTTTTGATGTTCTAGTCCTCTGTATCAGTTAGGACAGATTAGATTATAGCCCAGTAACAAATGATCCAGATATCTCAGTGGCTTAGAGGAAGGAAGCTACATATTTTTGGCCAGTGGAGGTTTTGTTGCATGTGCTGTTGATTCTGGGATCTAGGCAGAACAAGCAATGTGCATTTGGAACACTGCCAGTCTCACAGCAGAAGGAAATAAAAGCATTGCGAATCAAGTGCCTCCTCTCAGAACTTTCTCCATGGCACTCCCTGTCATGTTTTATTACCCAAAGGAAGTCTCATGGCCACAAGTGAATCCAAAGGTCAGAGATATAAACTGGCTGCAGAGAAAGGAACAGATTTTAGTGAGAAGCAATATGTTAAACAAAAGTCTCCATCTTAACTTACTAGTATCATCACCCACGTAAGCCATAAACCTGGAATTTATTCCTCATTTCTATTTCTCCATTGCATTCCACTAGCAAACAGCACTCAGGATATATCTAGTCCAAATTCTGAGCATTTGTCTCCACCACTCACTCTCTTCCTTCCCAGCATTCTATGTCAGATCTCAAAAATGTTCTCCCATACTCAGCGACGATTCCTAATGGACTTCTCCTCTAGGCAGCCTCACCGCCTTTTGGTCATCCACATTGACACCAAAACGAGGTCGATAAAGGAAAATATAAGAATTTCTCCCCTAGTTACAATCCTGGAATGATTTTCCATCTTCTACAGAACTGACATAATACAGTGTCTCCCTGCCAAGATGGTTCTTATGCCACCTCTCCAATCCCGAAGGAGATTAGGGAAGAACACTCTGCCTAACTCGCTGCAGTTCATTCAGTGTGTCTTGACATTCCATGTTTTTGACCTTAACTTAGGCTATTTTGTCTGTAGAGCTGCCTCCACTCTATCTCTTCCAGGAAAAAATCCACTTCAATAAATGTCATGTCTTTTGCAAAAGGTCTTCTCTTCCAATGGTTGTTCTCAACTCTGCACTACGATACGCCTGAAATAGGAAGTCACATTAATGTGGTCTGCTCTTTCTGTCCATTATTTCACACTTTTTTTACATAATAACTATTTCTTTGCATGACTGTAACGTATTTGAGGATGATGCTTATGTATTATTCATGTTTTGTATCTGCAGTGCCGACCACAGTGCCCATAACATACTAACTACTTAGTAAATCTTGAACAATTATTGACAATCGAGAGAGTGTGTGAGGATCGTAATTTAAATCAGAGAGGAAGGTATATAAGTACCTGGAAAACATGATAGGGAGTGGGTTTAATGAGGCAGAGAATAAAAAATAGACAAAATTCTGCTTAAAATATGCAAATATGTGAAGAAAAGGGAATTTGGGAGAAAGGGTAATTCGATTAGGGTCTGACGTGTGAGTCAAGAAGTTTACATTCTAACTTTCACCTTCTCATACAATGTAACAGTTTCACTGTTCCTTAGATAAATACAATCTCCTATTTCCATGCTTTTCCCCTTAAAATTAAGTAGACGTAAGGGAAGTAATATTTGATTCAAAGTGCAAATGGCCTGTTCTTCTGGAAGTTTATTTTCAGACTCCTGAGGTCTTTAACACCAAAATATTGTTTGAATGTTTATAATAACATTTAAAGGTTATGTTAAATGTGAAATATTTATAACAATAAAATATATTAAACTTTTGACTTTTGCACTATCTCTAACTCCTGTTCTCCTGATGACAAAAAGTTTTGATGTGTTCTTCTCATAGAGACATAAAAATAAAATTTTCACTCCTGTTTCTTTAATCTGGTACCAGAGGACCACAATTGTAATGAAGTAAATGTACTTAAATTATTTATATGTAGATGTTCGCAAATTATAAATTAGAGTAAGTGGGGGTGAGAGCAAATCTTCTAATATATTACATGTGTACAGCACCTATCCAGTGAGGAAATACTTGGATTTTTCACTAGAATTCACAAGCAGGAAATAATCAAACTTTTGTTTGGCAAAAAAGAAACTTCTCTATCCCACAGGAGTTGAAATGATCTCTTATTTAACTTGGTTATTTTTCAGACTTGCCTCTGGACTCAAATATTATTTCTCCAAACATAACCGTGCAGAAAGCATGATGGAATAGATAGGCTTGTAGGACAGAAATGATTTGCTAAAAGCCTTTGAAAAAAGCAGCAGAAAAACAAAGGACCAGTTTCAGCAGTGAGAGTAGATTGTGCTGTGATGCAGCTAGAAAGAACTTAAGTCCTCCCCCCCCCCAAAAAAAAAAATCAGTCATATCCCTGCAATATCAGTGTGGCAGGTAAGAGAAGACCTTTGGGGAAACACCAATGGGTATGATGAGCTGGAATCAGATAAAGAATTGAATGAAGAAAAGTCAGGGTCCTTTGGGAAAAAAAATTAAATTTTAAAGCTAAATCTAAAATAATCAAGGGGGTTTGGGATTTTATTTTCCGCCCACAGGACCTGATGGCAAATTCTATTTTTGAGAAAGCAATTGCAAAATGGCATCAAGACAGGCCAGTGCGCTTGGCCACACCGAGAGCAGCTGTGAACCAGTGCATTAGGAAGCCGGAAAGTGAATGGATGGTCCACGCGGTCACTGCCCAGAGTGAATGGCTGGTTTCTGTCGGGTCCACACGGAAAGGCCACACCGAGGCCTGCAGCCAGTCAAGGTGATTCCGAGTCTCCCGGAACTCTGCAGAGCGGGGTTCCCGGGCGTGCTCTGTGCTGTTTAGGAGATCGGGGATGCTATGAACACCAGGGGAACACCAGAAGCCCATCAGGATAATTAAAGGTGAAAGCAGCAAATTTCTCATCAGAAAAGAATCTCCGATCCCCTTATTGCCAAGGTTAAATTATCCTAAAAGGTTCTTTTTTCCGGTTTATGGACTACCATGTTCCAAAAATATTTGAAAGTATCTTAACAAGATATCCAAACGTACCTGTTAATTTTTTAAAAAAATGTTAAGAGGTGAAAGTATATAGTAAAGGGAATAAAAGGGCAAGGTTACACATTGAATCCAGAATGAAACAAATACCATTATGATGTCTGACTCATTTATTGGGTTTTAAGGTTTCTAATGGTCAAATGAGCAAAACGTGGGAAACAGCCATTACAAAATTCAGGTGCCATAAAATGAAAAAGCTAAGCAATGGCTCAGAAGAACTGATCCTAAGCAAAGGTATGCCTCTCCATAAGATTCTCAGAAAGAAGCCCACATGTAATAAAATGAGAAACTTTCTCAGCACCCTTAAAACCAACTCAATCAAATTCCTTAGGGCTGCATCTCATTTAAAATAACCCTAAGCAGATGCTGCTGGCATCGCAGACAAGCACGCTTCCGTGGCCTGGAGGCCAAGGGTACATTTTAGCATCCTGCATTTTAGCATTTCTTGAGAAACAGGTGAGCTGCATATCCTCCAGAAACTTTGTCATAAATGCTGCTTCTGCCTATTAAATTTTAAATGAAAATCGGGTGACAAGAAATTCAGAAATGTACTCTTCTGAGAGCGTCTCGAGTGTAGCTATTCTAGGTTGCTAGAGGAGTGACGGTCCGTTTTTGTTTTTTTTTTTTTTTTTTTTTTTTTTTTTTTTTTTTTTTTTTTTTTTTTTTTTTTTTTTTTTTTTTTTTTTTTTTTTTTTTTTTTTTTTTTTTTTTTTAGGTAAAGATGGATGTTTTAAGGCTGAGACTCTTTAGCAAAGCTGATGGGTCTTTACTGAGGTTGGAACATCAAAATGCTGCCAGGGCTTAAGGGACAACTAGAGCAAACAAGTATTATTTTTTTTAATATTTATATTAAACTAGAATTTGGAGAGTAGGTTGCTGCAGATGAGAGGGATAGGTCAAATAACTGTTTCCTAAGATAATTCTTAAAAGGGCAGGTAACAAATTTCAATGGTTCCTTAATTAACAACTAATAAATAGGTTAAATACATCCAAATGCATTGTCGCCATCTATTACCACTTCTTAGCAAGGGTACAAGGCTGTAAGCAAGGGTCACGAAATCTTCTTCTTTTTTTTTTTTTTTACATCGAGCAAGTGCTTTTTTAAATCAATACATCAAATGATAATCTTACTGGTACAAAATCTTCTTGCTGTTGTTTAATGTAGAAGAAGTCTGTTGTAAGTTTTGTGTGAAGCAACTTAGCTCAGATTGTATTCATTTCATATACATGTCTCAATCAGGGTTCCTTTCAATCAAACAGAACCATAAAAGCTAGACTTCTACAGTATTATCATCTCATGCTAGGGCTCGTAGTAAAGGTAGTACTGGAAGCCTAAGTATATAAGTTTTCTTACTGGGATTTATGAAAATCACAGCACACACTTAAGCCAGAGATGTGAAATAACCTACAACAGGATTGCTCACTGCTACTGCTGTGAGACTTGGAAACTAAACATGGGACTTGATACCTGGTAAGAATTATCATCCATCAAAGGCAGACCCATTACCTGGTATTAAAAATTAAATATATATAAAGAAGACTTCCCAAATAGCAATAAAAATTATTTTAAATGAAAGTGCTAAAAATGATTTCAATCAGCACAGAGCTGAAAATTCCAATGGGCAAGAAAATATGCCTTGTAATCATCATATAAAGTAACCCTAAATCAATTACATTTATAAACATTATGCATTTATAATGACTAGTTATTTTTAAAAGAAAGTAAACAATTTCATAGCATTAGTTTTCACACTGTATTGAATTCATCTAGGAGAATTTTGACAACTTACTATGATTCTTAAGTGAGTCAGGCAATGCAACCGTGTCACTCAAAAATTGAGAGTAACAGTCTAACATTGCAAAACCTATTATTTCTCATTTATATCTCCATGATTGACAATTTAAATGGCAAGTATACTTCCTAAAGAGTAAAAACACAAGTCTGTATTATCACATAATAGAAAATATGGAATAGGTTGGCTGTACACCGGAGAATAAAATTATAACTAAACAACAGTTGGAAATGGTAACAATAGTTCACATACAGGCAGTCTCTAATCAACATGCCAAAATTACTTTGGAAGCACTTACAAAGAATTCATAAAACTCCTCTTACTATAAATTCAATGCAACCAAAATGAGGATATAAAGATGTCAAGGCTATATCCATGAATTTTCACTATATATTGAAACTTTAAAGGCTGGTTTTGAAGAGATTTCAGAGGGTCTTTTCAATTAAATATTAATCGAGTGCCCTCTAGGGGCTTGGCGTTAGGTGAGGTCAGAGGGGTACAGACCCAAGAACACATAATCTTTGAATTTGGGGATCAGCCTAACAAACAATTCACTGGGCTAGCATTCTCTAGCACAGCAGTAATGATTTCTTCATACCTTATCGTACATGAACAATGTTTGTTACTAGAATAAAATGACTCTCTAAAATGTGTCATAAAAGGGAATTATACTTTTTGAGATTAGAAAACTCTGCAGAGAATATTACTTGTGTCTGCAGTCTGGCTAATAGGAGGAATACCGTCAGGTCTGTTTCCCAGCAAAGAGAAGCAATGAAAACAAAGTCATACACAGGACAAGTTAGAACTCAGAGCTACCTTAGGCATGACACACAAATGATTCTGATCCAGTAGTGGGAAAATAAATCTGGAACTATCTATGTAGTCTCCCAGCAAAATATAGTATTGATTGTTTTCTAACACCATAGATGATATTGTTTATTGTAAATTAGAAAGAGATACAGGCTGAAAAATGAAAAATTGCTATTAAAATTTATTTGTTGTATTTCACTTATAAATACTCATGCACATAAACACCATGAATGTTGTAGAATCACTAACTACAGAGTCATCGTATGCATCTTTGTATAATGGTATCATCAGAATCACCCAAGGTCATTAACAACCGTTTATAACTGTTCTCCTAGTGTATCCGTGGTATCCCAACGTGTGGGCTGTGATAGCTCCACTGGCATTTCTCTGTAGATGGACATGCTGCTTCATTTGTTATTTCATGGTCTAACAAACATTCTTACCTAGAAAATCCTCTTGGCATGACTGACTTAGGACGAATTCCCAGAAGTGCAATTATAGTATCCTAAGACAAAAGTGTCATTAAGGCTTGTGGCACAAACCATCAAACCTCACCATAAGGGCTAACTCAGTGCATACTCCACCAGCAAAGTGTAAGAAAATCCCCATGCAACACACAGGAATGTGTCAAAACATGCCATTAAAGAATCTGTGCTAGATTAATAAAAGAAAATAGGATCTCTTTAAATGTGCACTGACTTAGTAGGATTTGCAACCAGACATGGAAGAAAAAAGACACCATATGGGGAAAAATCCAAAGTAAATACTGTGCCTGCTGTTTTAGGTAAAATTTATAAAGGTCTTTGAGAAATAAAACTGTTTCTGAACAGAAATAAAAGTGATCACTTAAAACAGCATTTGGGAGACAGTTAAAGAAGGGACTGAATTTGGACTTGGAAAAGCAAGTGTTGGGGTCAGCTCAGGCTGAACTGGATGAGGGTCCCACCCTAATGACCTCATTTAACTTAATCACTTCCTGAAGACCCTATTTCCAGACACGTCACACTGCGGGTTAGGGCGTCCCCGTTACGAATTTGAGCGGGGACAAAATTCAGTCCAGAGCAGGGAGGTACAGGATCCTCATCACTGTGAAGAAAACTTGCCATGACTGCTTGGATAAGCATAGATAGAATAGGAAATGCAGAGTGCTTTTCAGGGACTCATGCTCGCACTGTAACGTCTGAGTACCAGGAAGGGAGCTTTGACACGACGTAAAAGCTGGGAGCATGTGCCAGGAGGCATCATTAGGACTGGGACAGTAGACCTGTGAACCCAACTTACAGAGGTTATTGCAATCCCAGGGTTCGATGACATACCCAAAGCAGTAGCAGAGTGGCAAGTCTGAGAGTAAGCCCGGGTCGTCGTCACAGCCAGACAGGAACCCAAAGCAGTGCTAAGTGAATCCTGAAGCTGGTCGGGAGGGACCAGGCAAGCTGCAGGAGGGGTTCGAGACGAGATGAAAACGGCTAACGGAGAGCGCGCTGCTGTCACCTTTGTTCTCTCCTCTAAATCTCTGTCTGTATTCTTGTACAAGTGAGAGAGTCTATGCTAAAGCATCAGGTTATTGGCTCTGAAACACAAACCACTATCACTTTCAAGGGAAAACTCATTCAGGACACCATTACATCCCGCCCCCTTAAACTTCGTTGTGTTTATATTGGTTGAATGCCTTCGTTGCCCATGCCATTATGGAAAGAAAACCCTCCTGCTTCAAACGTCTGGCACGATCAAACACCATGTTCTAGGAAGCTAAACAATACACCTCCTACTCCTCACCAGCACAAGGTCATTTCTCACACATGACCACCAATTTGACCAAAATATACCTTCCACTCTGCACTCGTCCCAGTGGGGGCCAGCTCAATGCCAGAGGCAAACTAGAGATCTACTTCAAGAAGGTCTGAGTAAAGAATGTGGGTATGCAGAATCATTTGGGGACACATTTTCAGAACCTGATCCAAGAAGTCAAAGCCTGGGTAGAATTCCCTAGTAGGGTAGTTTAAGGTGGTACAAGGGAGTGGACTCATGTAGAAAGAAGAGTACATTGTAGTAGAGAGAGGAATACCAAAGCTATACTTGGAGGACTGATCTACACAAGCTCAACTTACTTGGAAAACTTCGCTGAAGTCAATCTAAGTTAGAGGCTTGCAGGTATTTTTCCCAAATAAGGTAAGCTTGCAGTGGTCACCCTACACAGACACAGACGCATGCACTATGTGAGGGCTGTCTGGAAAATATCCAGCCATAGGTGCCCCTGTTTTTCATATTACGTGGCTGGATACTTGTCAGACAGCCCTGGTATATCCATAATGTATGTGTCCCTATCTATGTACATTTTTATCTAATGTACCTGTGTATATATTTTTAATTAAATATATATAGGGTCTGGAAGAAGTAATACCTGGATTTGAGTTAAAACTTCATGACAAAATCATAACTGTGCACGCTTATGATTTGCTAATCATGCTCCTTTTTTTGAGCTGGTAATCTATATCAAATCTTTTATTATAAAACTATAAGCATGTATGGTTATGGTTTTGTAATAAAATTGTAAGTCAAGTCCAGGCATTACTTCTACCAGATCTTGTATATTTATATTTTCGATATGTGCTAGCTTCAATAACATTATTAATGTTTAGATGTATATTGGATAAGAATGGGAAAAGTTTTCTGCATCCACGACCTACGGATACCCCATAGCATCGTGCTTACCTCCCAGGTATTGGGTGGGAATGGTATAGTGGCTTAGAATGAGGAAGGGGTGATAGGGTAGCAGCTCCACCAGGAAATCTATAAAAGGAGGATTAGTGGAATCACATTCTCTCCAAAATAAATCAGTGGATTTCCCCCCTAATTCTCCAACC
Organism: Lyroderma lyra; assembly: GCA_004026885.1. Taxonomy (NCBI): domain Eukaryota; kingdom Metazoa; phylum Chordata; class Mammalia; order Chiroptera; family Megadermatidae; genus Lyroderma; species Lyroderma lyra. The sequence continues at coordinate 1,446 of PVJL010006614.1, read as the reverse complement.
ACATTTGTCTCCACTTACTCCCCCACAAAAATCTGGTGACAGCCAGATTGTGAACACAGAACGATTTCTGTTTCTGACACGTACGTGTGTCTCCTTGTTCAGATCTATCATCACAGAATGACAGGTTGCAGGTGCTTTCTAACTTCCACTTTGGGGGAAATCTTTTAAAATAAATGCCTGGGCACACTTATATTTTTCTCTCGCTGTCCTGTTACTTTTATTGGCTTCTCAAAAACTTCTGTTCCCATGTCTACCGACTTCACAACATAAGATGAAACTTAGTAGCATCTAAGAGAATCTGAGAATATTTATTTGGGGGCAAACATTAAGATTCTGATTCAGGAACAATGATTTATACAAATATAATTGCTACCATGAACAATATCCAATGCAGTAAGTTAGAGGGAAATGTACCCGTGCTTTTCCAATTCATTAGAATGCAAAATTGCTGTTACTCAAGGTGTCTATAAGGTTATGAGTATTGTGACTAAAATACTGAAATCTGTTCTTTATAATAAATGACCGACTTTTGGCACTTGGTCTTTAGATATATCTCAAGCTAATCACAATGTTTTTTCTCATTTCTGAGGCTCAATTCTATTTGATTTCAATTTCTACTTTCTTCACCCAATTACTCTTGCTCTGTGGCAGATTTTATTAAACCATAAAAATTTAACTTTATCGTTAATGAAAATGGAGAGCCTGACAATATTCCACTTTACCCTTTACTCGCAGTGATTAAGATGAGCTGTGCTTCGGTCCAGGAATCTCTGTCCCGTCTCAAGACACCGAACGACGACTGTTGGGACCCAATGAGTTTCCTGTTAGAAACTGTAACTTTAAACCTAACTCTGTATAAAATGGCTCAGACTTATTATTTATTTCCTTCTTAGGGTCGGGGAGCAGAATATTCATCCCAAGAAAGCTGGTGGTAACTTTTACTTAGGTAGCTATTGATTGACTTACATGAGACAATGAAAACTATCCTATAAAAATAAAACAGCTTCACCTCAGGCATTCATTATTTGACAGAAGGTTATTTGTTTCCAGGGTAAGGAACATCAGTCTGTACACCAAGAACACTGATCATTTTCTAATGATTTTGTTAATGATGAAAGCACATTGACTTTCGGGAGCAGCAGCGAGGGCTCTTGCTTAAGGACTTTGTAATCCTCTAACATTTTCCCTATGAACAGTGGTTTTCTCCACTTCCTGGCTTCTTTTCTTCCATACAATGGGCCTTTTATTTCTACTCCTGACCCACCAATACGCAGGGAAATTTTAATTTAAGCATAACAGACGCAGCAATCTCACCAAACCTACCTAACGACCTTGCATCCCTTGTATCAATGTTGGCCACACAGGGAGTGGAACCTCCAACTTTATGGAACACTTCACACACACACACACACACACACCCCACACACACACACACCCCACACACAC
>PVJL010006613.1:74589-89591 GCA_004026885.1 Lyroderma lyra | reverse complement strand
CTTATTTCACTTAGCATGATGATCTCCAGGTCCATCCATTTTGTTGCAAATGGCAATATTTCATCTTTTCTTATAGCTGAGTAATATTCCATTGTGTATATGTACCACAGCTTCTTTATCCAGTCGTCTGTCACAGGGCACTTTGGTTGTTTCCATGTTTTGGCCACTGTGAACAGCGCTGCGATGAACATTGGGGTACGTAAGTCTTTGTGGACAAAGGTTTTCAAGTTCTTTGGGTAGATCCCCAGAAGGGGGATTGCTGGGTCAAATGGTAACTCCATTCCCAATTTTCTGAGGAACCTCCACACTGTCTTCCACAGTGGTTGTACCAGTTTGCATGCAATCCCACCAGTAGTGTGTGAGAGTTCCTTTTTTTCTATATACTCTCCAGCACTTCGTATTCCTTGTCTTGTTGATAATAGCCATTGTAACACGTGTGAGGTGGTATCTCATTGTGGTTTTGATTTGTATTTCCCTGATAGCTAATGAGGTTGAGCATTTTTTCATATGTCTGCTGGCCATTTGTATTTCTTCATGGGAAAAGTGTCTGTTTAGTTCTTCTGCCCACTTTTTAATTGGGTTGTTTGTTTGTTTGTTGTTAAGTCTTATTAGTTCTTTATATATTTTAGATATTAGACCCTTATCAGATGCGTTATTTGCAAATAGTTTCTCCCATACAGTTGGCTGTCTCTTTGCCTTGTTGATGGTTTCTTTTGCTGTGCAGAAGCTTTTTAGTTTAATATAATCCCATTCACTTATTTTTGCTTTTAATTCTCTTGCCTTTGAGGTCAGGTTCATGAAGTCTTCCTTGAGCCCCAGGTCTATAAGTTTAGTACCAATGTTTTCTTCTATACAGTTTATTGTTGCAGGCCTGATATGAAGGTCTTTAATCCATTTCGAGTTAATTTTTGTATACGGAGAGAGTTTTTCCAGTTTTCCCAGTTTTCCCAGCACCATCTACTAAAGAGGCTGTCTTTTCCCCATTGTATGTTTTTTGCTCCTTTATTGAAAATTATTTGTCCATAAATTTGTGGGTTTATTTCTGGGTTTTCAGTTCTGTTCCATTGGTCTATATTTCTGTTCTTCTGCCAGTACCAAGCTGTTTTGACTATTGATGCTTTGTAATATAAATAGAAGTCAGGAAGTTTAATGCCACCAGCCTTATTCTTTTTATGTAGTATTGCTTTGGCAATTCGAGGTCTTTTATGGTTCCATGTAAATCTGGTAATTCTTTTATCTATTTTGCAAAAGTATGATTGTGGGATTTTGATGGGTATTGCATTAAATCTGTAGATTGCTTTGGGCAGAATGGCCATTTTAACAATGTTAAGTCTTCCTATCCATGAACAGGGGATGTTTTTCCATCTCTTAAAGTCTATTCCAATTTCTTTCAAAAGTGTCTTATAGTTTTCACGTTCTTTGTTAATTACCAGGTATTTCATTCTTTTCGCTGTGATAGCAGAAGGAATTGACTCCCTCATTTCTTTTTCTGAGGATTCATTTTTTGTATATAAGAATGCTGTTGATTTTTGTACATTGATTTTGTGTCCTGTGACTTTACTATATTTGTTAATTCTTTCTAATAGTTTCCTGGTGGAATCTTTGGATTTTTTTTATATAAAGGATCATGTCATCCGCAAATTGTGACAATTTGACCTCTTCTTTCCCAATTTGGATACCTTTGATTCCTTTCTCTTGCCTGATTGCTGTGGCTAGAACTTCCAGTACTATATTAAATAGCAGTAGTGACAGGGGGCACCCAAAAGATACCAACCATAAAAGGAAAAAAGATAAAACAGACTTCATCAAAATTGAAAACTTTTGGAGAGGACTTAATATGGTGGCAAGACAGGAGATCTTTGAAATCTCTCCTGGAAAATACAATTGAACAACAGAGATCTATCAGGAGAAACTTGAGTGCCACACCCTCAGCTGAGAGATCCATGCATTGTAAGAAAACACCTGAAGGTCAGAGAAAGGGAGGTGAATGGGAGAGAAGGGAGGGAGCAGTGTGGAGATGAGGCTGCAGAACATGACCCAGGGCTGGCAGAAGAATGAACAAGGTGGGAGCGAGGGAATACTGGCCAAAGAGCAACTCAATGCTGAGTGGGTTAGAGGCTGAGAGGTGACAAGTGCAGAAACTGTGAAACTGTAGGAGAGTTGAAACCCCAACCAAGTGGCAGTATGCTAGGATCGCAACTGGAGTGCCATGCCCCAGGGTGAGTTAGAGGATAAACAAAGAATCTGAACTGCCGTGTGATTAGGGCCCCAGCTGAAGTGCAGTGCCACCACCACAACTCTGCTCTAGGAGGGTTTGAAACTTCCCTAGTTTAGAAGAGAAGAGCCAGCTGCCATGGAAATGCTGACCAGAATAAAACACAGTCCTGGATGAAATGCAGGCTCAGGAGAAAGAAAAAAGGCAGAGCCAGTGGCACACATCTGGCCTACTCTTGGCCTGCTCCAGGCCTATCCCATGCCTGTCCTGCCTGGACACCCCTTACAAACAGGCTTGTGTTGCACCAAAGCCAACAACCAGGGGAGTGACCCCAGGACACAAAGCAGCAATAGACCACACTGCCTCCACACCCAGGCAGAAACCAGAGACACTGAGCCTGGCTGCTCCCCCTAACTCTCTCCCAAAGCTCACCCCCCAACTCCAACTCTACCTGGTGTCCACTCTACAGTCAGCTGAAAAAAAAAAGGCAAACAAAATTGCGACCTTTCCAACAAACCTTACATTCACAGAGACTGGCAGTAGGGCTCAGGGAAACTCCAAAACACAGGCACAGCAGCTTTTCCTGCACTGATCTCAAAGGCATAGCACACCATCACCAACCACATTTTCCAAAAGAGGAGGCACATCAAAACAAAGGTGACTGGGTCAAAAGAATAGAAACGCAACTTTCAGGAAAGCTCCCAGACATAAGAGATCAACTAACCAAGAGAAAATATTGTAAGATGCTACAGTGAAACCAATTAGAAAGAGAGAGAAAAAAAAGACCACTTCATCTCTGCCAGGAAAAAAGTTCTCATGCCCAGGAAAAGAGACACATCAAATACAATGAGTACCTGAGGATTCAAAGTCACTCAGAAAGAAAAGAAAAAACAAATCTCCAGGAGAAAACTTATAGATCTGGAAATATATGATCTGAGTGACACAGAATTCAAGACTGCAGTTCTTAAGACACTCAGAGAGCTGAAAGAATGTTGGCAGGGTACCTAGACACAGACAATGACCTCAGAAAGGAAATCTGTGCACAAAAGGAACTTTTAACAACAAAAAATAAATGAAAATATATAAAAGAATCAAAGAGAAATTCTGGAGATAAATAATGCAATAAAAGAACTGAGAAATGAACTAACCACCATAGGAAACAGGGCCAACCAGATGGAGGAAAGAATTAGTGATATCAAAGATTGGAACAGGAAACAACACAGAAGGAAGAAGAGAGAGACTTCAGAGTCAAACAATATGAAGGAAATTTACAAGAACTATCCAACTCCATTAGAAAGAACAACATTAGACTAATAGGAATAGCAGAAGGTACAGAACAGATTCCAACTGAGAACTTGCTCAAATAGTAGATGAGAACTTCCCAAACCTATGGATAAGCCCAAATTCAAGAATAAAACCTGGACTCCAGCAGATCTTCTACAAGGCACATTATACTAAAGATGTGAAAATTCAAAGACCAAGAGAGAATTCTTAAGGCAGCCAAGGGAAAAAGAAAATGATAACCTTCAAAGGAAAGCCGATCGGGCTATCATCAGAATTCTCAGCAGAAACTCTACAAGCCAGGAGACAGTGAAATCAAATATTCAAAGTATTAAAGGAGACAAACTACCAGTCAAGAATAATGTATTCAACTAAGTTATCCTTTAAATAAGAAGAAGAATTAAAGACATTTTCAGGCATATACAAGCTGAGGGAATTCTTCAGTGCAAGGCTAACATTTCATGAATACTTAAGGAAGCTATTCAATCTGAAACAAAAAATCAAAATAAATGGAGAAGAGTTGTGGCAACAAAAAATAAAAAGGGAGAAAATAATTGCCATAGGAAATCCTCATCACCTTAAATGTAAATGGACTGAACTCACCAATAAAAAGGCACAGAGTAGCAGACAGGATTTAAAAACAAAACCCATCCATACGCTATCTCCAAGAGACACACCTCAGCCATAAGGACAAACACAGACTCAGAGTAAAAGGGCGGAAAACAATACTCCAAGCAAATGGTAACCAGAGAAAAGAAGGAGTTACCATACTGATATCTGATGAAACACACTTCAGGATAAAAAAGGTAACAAGAGACAAAGATGAACATTTCATAATGATAAAAGGGACAATACAAGAAGAAGAAGACATGACATTCATTAATATATATATGCCCCCAATCAGGAAGCACCAAAATTTACAAAGCAACTACTAACAAAACTAAAAGGAGAAACTGACAAAAACACAATCATAGTAGGGGAGCCAAACATCCCCTTAACAGCCATGGACAGATCATCCAAACAGAATAAATATGGAAATATCAGCTTTAAATGATACATTACAGCAACTGGACATAATTGACATTTACAGGACATTTCATCCTACAACACAAGACCATGCATTCTTTTCTTGTGCACATGGAACATTCTCAAAGATAGACCATATGCTGGGACGCAAAACTAGCCTCAGTAAATTTAAGAAGACTGAGATCATACCAAGTGTTTTCTCTGACCACAAAGCTTTGACATTGGAGATCAATGACAAAAATAAAGTAGGAAAAACCACCTATACATGGAGATTAAATGACAAGTTATTTTTTTAAATGATTGGGTCAAAGAAGAAATAAGAGAAGAAATTTTAAAATACACAGAAATTAATGACAATGAAAATACAATGTATCAAAATTATTAGGATGGAGAGGGAAATTTATATCATTACAGGCCTATCTGAAGAAACAAGAAATCACAAGTGAACTTTCTCACATTCCATCTTGAAGAACTAGAAAAAGAACAGTAAAAACCCAAAGTCAGCAGAAGGAAGAAAATAATAAAAATTAGAACAGAACTAAATGAAATTGAGAACAGAAAAACAATAGAAAAAATTAATGCAAAAAAGAGCTTGTTCTTTGGAAAAATCAATAAAATTGACAAAACCCTGACTAGGCTAACCAAAGGACAAAAAAAAAAAAAAAGTACTCAAGCAATCAAAATTAGAAATGAAAGGGCAGAAATACAAAGGATAGTAAGAAAACCTCATCAAGGGCTTTTATACTACCAAATTTAACAACCTAGAAGAAATGGACAAGTTTCTGGAAACATATAGTCTACTAGACTGAACCAAGAAGAACTGGATAATCTAAATAGACCAATCAATAGTAAAGAAATTGAAACAACCATCCAAAACCTCCCCAAAGGCAAAAACCCCAGACCAGACAGACTCACCAACAAGTTTCACCAAGCGTTCAAAGAATTAATGCCTATCATCCTCAGACTCTTCAAAAAAATTGAAGAAAAGGTAATACTTCCCACCTCATTCTATGAGGTCAACTTTACCCTAATACTAAACCCTGGTAAGGATAACACAAAAAGGAAATCTATAGCCCAATATCTCTGATGAACACATACAAAAATCCTAAACAAAATATTAGCAAACAGAATACAAGAATGCATAAAATATATTGTATACCACAATCAAGTGGGATTCATTCGGAGCACAAGGATGGTTCAAAATATGCAAATCAATCAATGTGAAACATCACATAAACAAAATAAAAGATTAAAACTATATGATTATACCAATTGATGTAGGAAAAGCACTTGACAAGATAAAACATCCATCTATGATCAAAACACTGAATAAAATGGGCATAGAAGCAAAGTACCTCAACATAATAAATGCCATATATGACAAACCCTCAGCTAATATCACACGCAGTGGGACAAAGCCGAAGCCAATCCACTAAAATCAGGAACAAGACAGGGATGCTCCCTATCACCACTGCTATTCAACATAGTAGTGGAAGTTCTAGCCAGAGCAATTAAGCAAGAGAAAGGAATAAAAGATATCCAAATTGGGAGAGAAGAAGTCAAACTGTCACTATTTGCAGATGACATGAGCCTTTATATAGAAAATTCCAAAGACTCCACCAGAAAACTATTAGAAACAATAAACAAACACGGTAAAGTTCCAAGATACAAAATAAATGTACAAAAATCAATAGCATTTCTGTATATGAATACCAACAACAAAACTTCAGAAAAAGAAATGAGAGAATCAGTAACTTTTGCAATTGCAACAAAAAGAATAAAATACCTGGGAATTAACTTAACAAAGAACGTGACAGACTCATACACTGAAAACTATAAGATACTCTTAAAAGAAATGGAAGAGGACATAAAGAAATGAAAAGATATGTCATGTTCATGGATCAGAAGACTGAACATTGTTTAAATGGCCTTATTACCCAAAGCACTACATAGATTTAATGCAATTCCCATCAAAATCCCTCAGACATTCTTTCAAGAAATAGATTTTAAAAGTTATCAGATTCCTATGGAACCACAAAAGATCTTGAGTAGCCAAAGCAATCCTACAAAAATAATAAGGCTGAAGGTATTATTTCAATCTATACTACAAAGTGTCAATAATCAAAACAGATTGATATTGGCAGAAAAACAAGTGGAACAGAATTGAAACCCCAGAAAAAAAACCTCATAAATATATAGACAGATAATTTTTTATAAAGGAGCAAAAATATACTATGGGGAAAAGAAAGTCATTTCAGTAAGTGGTGCTGGGAAAATTGGAAAACAATATGCAAAAGAATGAATCTGAACTGTGAACTGTCACCATGTACCAAAATTAACTCAAAATGGATTAAAGACCTTCATATCAGACCTGCAACAATAAACTGTATAGAAGAAAACATCAGTACTAAACGTATAGACCTCAGACTCAGGGAGGACTTCATGAACCTGACCTCAAAGGCAAGGGAAGTAAAAGCAAAAATAAATGAATGGAACTATATCAAACTAAAAAGCTTCTGCACAGCAAAAGAAACCATCAACAAAGCAAAGAGACAACCAACCAAATGGGAGAAAATATTTGCAAACATATTTTATGTTTTGTGTCTGTGATAAGGGACAAATATCTAAAATAGATCAAGATCAAGAACTTGTATGACTCGACAACAAAAAACAAACAACTTAATTAAAAAGTGGGCAGAGGACCTGAACAAATACTTCACTCATGAAGACATACAAATGGCCAAGAGATATATTAAAAAATGCTCAACTTCATTAGCTATCAGGAAATGCAAATCAAAACCACAATGAGATACCACCTCACACCTGTGAGAATGGCTGTTATCAACAAGACAAGGAATAACAAGTGCTGGAGAGGATGTGGAGAAAAAGGGACTCTGGTACACTGCTGGTGGGAGTGCAAACTGGTACAACTGCTATGGAGGACAGCATGGAGGTTCCTCAGAAAATTGACCCAGCAATCCCCCTTCTGGACACCTATCCAAAAAATTTGAAAACCTTAGCCTTTAAAGACTTATGTACCCCAATGCTCATCACAGCACTGTTTACAGTGACCAAGTCATGGAAACAACAAAAGTGTCCTTGATAGATGACTAGATAAAGAAGCTGCGGTATGTATACACAATAGAGTATTACTCAGGTATAAGATGAAATAGTGCCATCTGCAACAAAATGGACAGACCTTGAGATCATCATGCTAAGCAAAATAAGCCAGACAGAAAAAAACAGGAACCATATGACTTCACTCATATGTGGAATATAAAACTGAAAGCAACAAACAAAAACTCATGGACAGTCAAGAGGTTAGTGGTTACTTGAGGGGAAGGGGAAAGCGGGGGTGGGAAAGAAGGGACAGGATCTCAAATATATGGTGTTGGAAAGAGAACTGACTCTGCATGGTGAACACATAATACAGCACATAGACAATGCACTGTAGAATTGTATACCTGAAAACTATGTAATTTTTGCTAACCAATGTCACTCCAATAAATTTAATAATAAAAAGTTAAAAACTTCTGCTCATCAACCTGCTAACATAGCTACAATTATAAAGACTGAGAACACTACAACATTAAATATTAGCAAGAATATGGAGCAACTGTAACTTTCACATATTATTGGTTAGTGTGTAAAATGATAAACCTCATTGGAAATTGTTCTGGTAGTTTCTCATAAAGTTACCTTTCTTAGGACCTAGAAATTTCATTCCTAGGCATTTACTTCAAGTAAATAGTCATATGTCCACACAAAGGCTGTAAATGAGCACAATGTAAGTCTCGAATGTAGACAAGTCTCAAAATATTTTCTAGCAAAATATTATACTGGATAAAAGGGGGCAGACACAAAACATACACACTGAATGATTCCATTTATATGAAGTTCTAGAATGGGTAAAAGTAATCTACAGAGTCCAGCACAAATAATGTCCCTTTTTCTTATAAGCTGGTAATCTATACCAAATCTTTTATTTCAAAATCATAAGCATGTATGGTTATCATTTTGTAATAAAATCATAACTCAAGTCCAGGTGTTACTTCTACTGGACCTGTATAATGAAGGAATCAAACAGTGAGTGCTGCTGGAAGAAGTAGGGGTTGCCTGGGAAGGGGCAAGATGCATCTTTCTGGGGTGATTGAAATGTTATCTTTCTTGAGAAGAACATGGGTCACTTGGGCATATGCCCTGGTCAAAACTCACCAAACTATTCCCTTCAGTTCTCTGCTTTTCACTTGTGTGTAAAGTACACCTCAATGTCTTTTAAAAATAATAAAAAATTAAAAATGTAAAAAAGCTTGACCTAGGACCAAGGAACTCAACTTCATATGTATTTCAAAATTTAAAAACAAACAAAAAAGCATAAAAAAATAAAACAGGCCCTGCTATATAGGTCAGCAGGAGAGATGGTGAAGACAACATTTATCACTGAGAGGAGATTATGCAATATGAAGTCTCACAAATCATCTTTCAGCCTAGAAAGGACCACCTCCAGGCCTGGATTGACTCTCCCAACTGCCCTGGAAACTTCAAGCGGGAGCATGAACACATTCTGTGGAGATCAGCAAAGTGTTTCACTGCTTTAGTGAAGTCTCTCCTCCAGGTGTCACACTCTTTCTCTTAGTCTCTCACATGGCTCTGGCACCAAGGTTACATATAGGGCAAATCAATAGTCACCCAGGCTTCCTGGGAGTGATGTTGGGTGACTCAGCTATGAGCTCCATTTGCACTCCAGGCCTGACACTCTCCACAGGGTCTGCTGCCTGAGTCACTCCTTTCTGCCAGCAGGAATCAAAAGTTCTTTGGAAGGAATGGGGTAGGAGGGAGAAGGCTTGGCTTGGAAGAGGAAGGAGATGAGAACCCCTTTATGAAGCAGAGAAAGGACTATGGCTGGGCAGGGTTGCAGGCTCCCTGTTTCCCCTCAGCCCTTCTCACTCCTCCCTCCAGCTCACCTCTTCTTGGCAGAGCCTGGCAGCAAAGATCTTTTTTTTTAATTCATTTGTATTGTTAGACTTATTGGGGTGACATCTGTTAGCAAGGATTACATAGGTTTCAGGCATACAATCCTACAGTGCATTGTCAACTTGTTGTATAATCAGTTCACCACCTAATGTGACTTCTCTTTCCATCACCTTATATTTAGCTTCCCCCTCCTCCTCTCCCATCCCCTCCCCTTTCTCCCCTCCCTATCCCATTCGTCCCCAAATAAACATTAAACTATTGATTGTGTCCATGGGTTATTTGTTCATTTCTTTTTTTCTTTGCTTTCAGTTTTATATTCCGCATATGAGTGAAATCATACAGTTCTTTGTTTTTTCTGTCTGGCTTATTTCACTAAGCATGATGGTCTCCAGGTCCATCCATTTTGTTGCAAATGGCAATATTTCATCTTTTCTTACAGCTGAGTAATATTCCATTGTGTATATGAACCACAGCTTCTGTATCCAGTCATCTGTCGCAGGGCACTTTGGTTGTTTCCATGTTTTGGCCACTGTGAACAGAGCTGCGATGAACATTGGGGTACATAAGTCTTTGCGGACAAAGGTTTTCAAGTTCTTTGGGTAGATCCCCAGAAGGGGGATTTGGCAGCAAAGATCTTGACCTGATGGTAGGAAATTGAAACTATCCAGAGTTCAGAACTAGTACTGAACTCAGCCATTTTTCTGGAAAAGGGAAAGTTGGAAAGGGTATAGACACCACCACTACAACAACTCTCTTTTGAGCTTTAAATCATGTCCAACACTGGGGGTAGTGAAGAAACACTTAGCATAGTGATACTCAAACTTAGGTGAACCAAGAATCTGTCCCAGAGCCTGGGGTTGGGCAATTTGGGGAATGGCTCAACATCTGCATTTTCAACAAACACCCCATACAGATCTGAGTTTTGTGAAACCCAAATTACACACTAAGAGGTATCTTTAAGAAAATGAATACCTGAGTTCCCTGGAGGTGTAGTGGCTAAGGCATCAGCACTGTAAACGCTGTGGCCTGGGTTCGATTCCCAGCCAGGGAACTACCCACATTAAAAAAAAAAAATTAAAAAAGAAAATGAATACCTTACTTAAGTAAAATTAATGATTATATAAATATGTTGCTAGGGTGCTGCCCAAGGTTCACACATATGAGGGGCCCTTCAGCCCAAGCCTCATAGGCCTTTCTGCCAAGAATATTCTAATGTGAGAGGAAAGTGAAACTCCCTTGAAGAGAAGCACAGACTAGTATTTCATTTATAAGCATTTATTGAACACCTGCTGGATGTCTGGCCCTGAGCTTGGCTCTGGAGACCACAGACCAAGAGGACATTGTCCTTTCTCTCTAAGGTTCATAAATCATTAGGGTTGGTGGTGATGCAAATTATTAAATGCACTAATGTGCAATGAAGGCAGTGTCTTCAGCTTTCAGTGGGGCATAGCAGCTGGATGAAGCCAGAGAAGTTTTTTTAACTCTATAAGCCTCTGTTTCTTCATCTGTGAGATGGACCTGATCCTAGGCCTTATTTCATACGATTATTATGAGGATGAAATGAACTAATGCTTGTGAGGCACTTAAATCAATGCCTGGCAGAGAGTGAGAACTCCATAAATTATGTCTCTGTTTTCATATATCTCAGCTGTGGGTACTAAGGCCAAGATAGAGTTCAGAGAGGAGGTGGCCCCTGGGCTGAGTCTTGAAGGATCAATAGTGTCCCTCCCATGGATGGCAGGGATAAGGAGTGGAAGAACATGCAGCTCCATGGAATCAAGCACACTCAATGTCACTGTTTGCTCACTTTCTTCCCTCGGTAACTCATGTGAGCAAACATTTAATACCAGATGTGCAAAGGATTAGTGTTGTATCAGTAATTGATTTCCTGGCACTATCAAACTTTCCTACTTTTTTTACTGCATACTCTTTTCTTCGCCTGTTGAAGATTTGACACATTTTCTATAGAGAAAGCAGAAAGAGCATCTTGTCTTTCCAATGGCCTGCTTCTTCTCCACTGTCCACACACTCGGGAACCAGGCAATGTGGGACATGTTTCTTTGTGAAGCACCTCTGGCCCTGCAACTTTATATCTGAACCCAGGTGCATTAGCACAATGGGCAGAATGAGAATTCCAGAAGCCATTCCTAACCTGGGACCACTGGAATAACTTAATTATTCATGGAAGTGGCTGTAACCACATAAACATATCCCACTAAACTTAAATATATGCCCAACTCAACCAGATCCTCAAAATGGCCTCTCTAACACTACATGACTCAAGAGAAATTGGATGGAAGGAGGGAGAAAATACAGTGGTGTTAATCAGTCCATTTAATAATATTAACTCTTGCAAATGTTACAATCACCTATGACCATGCAAACCCATTGCCTAGTTAGTGAAGGGCCTTGGAGTTCAAGCTTCTTGGTGAACCCACCTGTGTCCAGTTCCTAAACCAGTGGGAAGATGGATGATGGATGGGCTGAGAGCCAGTTGTGTTTGCCAGATGGAGATGAAACCTGGTTTGACTGTAACCTTTGGACCCCAGCCCATGTCCTGTCTCTCTCAGCTGCCCCATCATCTTCCTTCCCTATTCCATGCTTTCAGGAAACAAAGTCTCTCTTGGTTTACTGTAAACACAACCCAGGAAAGGAACCAGAGTTTACTGACACCAGATTGCTCTTTGCCGGGCACATGGCTACAATTTTACATCTGTCATCTTTGGTCAAGCTCCTGGCAGCCTTTGCTAGGCTGGATACAAGTACTTAATGAATCTAAGAAGAGAAGTTCCCAGGGCCACACATGTAAGGAGCAGCAGAATGAGGATGAAAACCAGGTCAACCTGGCTCCTACGTCTGCATGCTCCACCTATACCCAGCAGTCTTTCCCTTCATTTTGGTGTTAGTTGAAGAGATTGCCAGGGCAACTGAAATAAATATTATTATTAATAATGAGTTAAAAGTTTGTTCAATACTTGATCATTATTAATATTTAACTGTTCTGAATATTGTAAAACTAAATGTGTTGTTTGTACTTTTAGTGTAGTAAATTTTCTTTCCTAACTTATTACCTCATTTCCACTATTTTATATTAAGATAGGCACTGAACAGAAGTCTCAGTATTTAAAAGCAGCTTTTAAAAACAAGGGGTGCAATTTATAGAAATGTGTTTAAAAGGGGTCCACAAGTGGGAAAAGGTTGGGAACCACTGCTCTAGACAAAGACACTGCTCAAGGAAATTAAACCTAGGCTCCAGTGATTGGGGGAAGGTGGGTAACAGGAACTAAACAGGACAGAGTCTACCCAGCCCCAGAGTAGGAAAACAATGATGTATCATAACATATATGTGATGTAGTTGTTTAATAAAACCACCACAAACTCAAAACCATATTTATATACAGCAGAGAGAGAGGATGAAAAGTCTCCAAGTTTAACACTGTTTATCTCAAGGCAGGAATTAAAACAAAGGTGTGTGTGTGTGTGTGTGTGTGTGTGTGTGTGTGTGTGTGTGTGTGTGTAGAGTGAAGGTTAACATTTTCCCGGTCACTTATGTAATATTTGACTTTTCAATAGATCTAAATGATTTTTCTTTTCCTTTTTTTTTCTTTCCATCACCATATATTTGTGTCCTTGTCCCTTCTCCCCCACCCACCTCTCCCCTTACCCTCAGTTAACTACTAAATTATTGACTGTGTCGATGAGTTTTGTTTCTTTGTTGCTTTTGATCTTCTGTTAACAATCAAACTAAATTTCTCTATCTCTTTCCTTTACTCTACCCATTCTCACCTCCCTCTTCTCATCTTAAAGAAGTCCCTCTAACATTCTTTGTAGAACTGGTTTGGTGGTGATGTATTTCTTTAACTTTTCCTTATCTGAGAAGCTCTTTATCTGTCCTTCAATTTTGAATGCTAGCCTTGCTGGATACATTATTCTTGGTTGTAGATCCTTGGTTTTCATCATGTTGAATGTTTTCTGCCAATCCCTTCTGGCCTGTAACATTTCTGGTGAGAAATCCGCTGAGAATCGAATGGGTGTCCCTTTGTAAGTTACTCCTTGCATTACTTTTGCTGTTTTTAGAATTTTCTTTTTCTTTAACTTTTGCCATTTTAATTATGATGTGTCTCAGTGTGTTCCTGTTTGGGATCATCTTGTTTGGGATTCTCTGTTCATCCTGGACTTGTATATCTATCTCCTTCACCAAGGTAGGAAAATTTTCAGTTATTATTTCTTCAAATAATTTCTTGATCTTTTGCTTTTCCTCTGTCCCTTCTAGTACATCTAGGATTCTGATATTCTTCCCCTTAAAATTGCCCTAGAAGAAACTCAAATGATCCTCATTTTTCTGGATTCCCATATCTATCCATTCTAAATGGGTGTTTTCTGCTGGCTTTTCCTGCACATGACTGCTTTGTGCTTTTATCTAGTTTGGTGATTTTTATTCCATTCTTTATTTCAGATAATGTAATCATTATCTCTGGGCCTTGATAATGGTTTGTAAGTCTTCTTTAATGCTTGCTATCTGTCTGTTGAAATTACCATTCAGTTTCTTAAGTGTTTTTTATAATTGTTGCTTTGAGCTCTGTTTCTGAAAGGTCATCTGTCCCCATCTCTTTAATTTGAGCTTCCTTTCTCTGGTTTCTCACCTTCTCTGGACTCTTGGTGCTGCAGTTTCCTTGGTGTTTGCTGCTGATACTAGGCAGGTAGAGGTCTGTTGGGGGGGGGGGCGGCATTTGTGGCTTTGTTTCCTTTCTATGGCTCCAGGAGTCATGCAAGAGTTTGAGAATGATTGCACCTTTCTGTTCTCAGTTCACCCCATGCACAGATTCTGCCCTGAGCCTTGGGGTCAGCTGTCCTGTTTGCTGGTCTTTTAGAATGGCTGGTTACAGGCCAAGAAATGTGCACACACAGCACCCTATCTCCTACTTCCCAGCCAGAGCATTAGCGCTATGCCTCCTCACCACTCAGCCATTCCCACTCTGGAAACGCAAGTGAAGTCCAGCCACTATTGTTTGCAGACCGATCTGCACCTCCTGGAGCCAAAGTGAGGTAGTTGAGGTATCTCACACCTGATCTGTGGGCCTCCTTTCCTCTGTCCTGTGGACTGAATGAGTCCCAGAGAGCTCTCCCATCGCCTTCTTCCTCCTCTCTCCCCCAGTGTAGAGTTCCAAGCAGGTACCCATGCAGCTGTGTCCCTGCTCTTCTTCTATTTGTCCTTTGTTTAATCTTCTGCCTGGCTGCAGTTACCTTAATATGACACGTGGATTTCTTAGCTGTGATTGTGCATTGTGTAGAGGGCCCTTGGTTGAGTTATAGGTGTTTTCTTAGTTGTAATCTCCGGCATTTTTTGGAGGTACCTCTCACACCACCATTTTGTTGCATCCCTCTGATTATTTTTTTGTTTTTGTTTTTGTTTTTTTTTTTGTTTTTTTTTTTTGTTTTTTTTTTTTTTTTTTTTTTTTTTTTTTTTTTTTTTTTTTTTTTTTTTTTTTTTTTTTTTTTTTTTTTT